>CAKNWW010343619.1:0-21345 GCA_932074435.1 Andricus kollari
TAGTCTCAAATATTCCAGTTTTAACCCATTCAGTTACATTTTTTTCTTAAATATTTAGCAATATTTGACTATTCATTTAAAGTTAGCAATCATAAAACAAATATTAAAAACAAAACAATTTTAAACAAAATTATCAATTTAGGATGAATTAAAATAATAGTAGTACAAGTTCTAATTTAAAAAGCATTAAAATTAAAAATGATAGTGCTAAGTCACGGAAGAGACCCACATACCTTATTTTAAATAATTGAATCTAAACTTAGTTTATTTCCTCTTTTTTTATTCTAAATTTTATTAGAAAAATATAAAACAGGGATTGAGAAAGAGCAAACACGAAAGGTTGACATAGTCGAATTAGAATCATTTAGATTAGAAAATGGTTCAAGATCAATAATTATCATTTATTATAATCAAATCTACAAATGTGAATGTGTAAGTTTTCGTTTATGGTGTTTGATTTTATATCTTTTAAACTGATTTGCAAAGCATGGAACTGCCAGACTCAGCCAGAAACTTCGTCTTTGTGTCCACCCTTTAAAAATGAAAATGCCTTAGTGACAGAGTTTGGAAAAATTAGTAGAGGGGCAGAAGGCGTTCTAATGCAAGATTTCTGTTACCGACATGATACCGACATGGTTCTATTCCATGCTAAAAAACGTGGGCCTTGTCCGTCCTAAATCTAGAAGGCTCGAGATCGATGTGGAGGGTATTTAAATTCATAAATAATTCAATTAATAATGATGCAATATCCTCTTTTACACTTCAGATCATGTAAAAGGTCCAAGGGAAAGTTATTTTTCAAATTTAAGAATTCTTTATCTAAGCGCGACAAAAACAATGGTAGATAATTTGAAGTTCCAGTATATGCAGCACTTGTCATGTTCTTAAATTGTCTCTATTTCTCAAGGAGCGTTTGGCGGGGTTGGACAACTAAATAGTATGTGTCCTAGATTCTCGTGGTGTGTATCACACGCTCTGCAGCTCTAATCGGAAATGTCTTGCCTCAAAGTGTGGCGACGATATGATAAAGTGGAAATGACTCCGTCTTAACGCCCCAAATGAAACTCTGCGTGCCCGACTTCAATCCGCCGGATTTGGGGAAAGCAAACGTTAGCTCATTCGACACCGACTGATCCTTCACATTTATGTGGAATATGCCGTGCATTTTCTTGTCGAGGAGCTGTTCGGTGAAATTTTTCTCCTGTGCTTTCCTGATTCGGAACTCTAGGAGTGAGTACTCCGAATGGACAATGTTCGACGCATTTTACTCGCACCTGATACTGAAGTCATTGCCAAGTGTTTCAGCAGCCTCCTCCGCTGCTTTGTACAGAAAAGATCCTTTGCCCACTTCTTCGTATTTCTTGACAATTTAAAGAAGAGAGTCTCGTCCATTTGCGACTATATATGCTGTACCCAGAATAATCCTATTGTGAAGACATTCGAAATTCAGTATTCTGCGACCACCTTGATGGTGTGAGATGTAAAGTCCCGGAACAGATGACTTAAGGTGAATGCTTTTGTCCATGTGGATAACCTTTCGTGATGAGACATCGAGGGATCTCAGCTCGTCCTTCATTCATAGAACCACTCCAAACGAATAGAGTATTATCAGGACGGAAAGCGTGTTCGATGCAGATACTTTGTTCCTCGCCGACAGTTCGGAGGATCAAATCTGTCGGATAAGACGTTTGTATGTGCATCGGAGGGCATTCTTTATAGATATTAAATCCTAAATGCGGCTTTGTGGCACGCCCAGGTATGTACTGCAGATCTCTCCAGCGCCAAGGTGTCATCTAGTGCTTCTGTTGACGAGCTCAGGGTCTTCGGGGTTACCATTCAGTTTTCCTCGCTTCAAATTAACCGGGGTGAATTTTCCTAATCCAAATTCCATTCGAATCTCCCGAGTGTCTTCTTTGAAAATCCGTAGAGCTAGATCTAGTTCCTTTTTACTTTTAGCATATAAGTTAAGATCATCGACGTTTAATATATGAGTGGTAATACTTTGAGGCAAGAAAAACCTCTCTGGAAGGTGACGTTGTGTAGATGAACCTTTAAACTTTCCAACACACAGATGATAAGTCTATGGGAGGTTAAAATAAAAGCTTTCAGATACTCAATCCAAGCCATAGACAGAGAGCGCTGGTAGAATGCTGCGTTTTTGCAGATACATCTATCGATAACCAAGTTCTCCCGACATCCTGCTACGCCTTTCTTTGAGCAGCGTTATTCGTACATCTTTCGCTACACAGGTTATTAGGGCACAGCACAGCTCCTTGAAGCTATTTATGTTTTTTGTATTTTCATTCAGTGAATGCTGGACTTTGTAGACTTCTGTCCATATGTCGAGAAGGGTCAGAGAAAAACTGTTCATTTTCTCTGACCCACCTCTCTCTCCTTTCTAGACTTCTCCCAGCGTGATATAGTATCCGTATTCTGTCAACAATATGCTGCCTGATGGTCAGCAGCTTTTATTTGTTGAGTGTGTGATGAGGGGTCCACAGTTCGCGCGCAAACTGCCAGACCCTGGCAGTGAAATTACTGCCAAATGTTATGAAATAGCTCACGCACTGAATGCGGGACGCGTAATGTGTTAATTAGCCTATATTTCTGCTAAGTTGATACATTTGTCTTTTTGTCTTATGATCAGTCGTTTTACAATGGATGGTCCAGAGGTCGGACTCTTCGGCAAAATCCCCATGCAGCACATCATCTAGTTCAGCCAGATTAATGGGCTTCAGAGAAACCAGGATGTTAATGTTTCTCCTGGTCCTAAAGCGTCGCCCTTTCTCTATTGGATATGTGTCCGCGGTTGGTATCAGTGTCGCCTCTCTTTTTCGTTTCCTGGCTTGTTCTTAGTGCGAAATGTACATAATATATCCAGCCATAATGGTATCGTAGCACTTCAGCAGGTCGTCCCTGATTCTCTCCGTCAACCCAAATGTATTGAGAATTCGCCGGTCCATCGCATAGACTCTGTCTTGGATGGCTCCCCTAACGCTAGGATAGTCAGCATTGTTGTCCGACCTATTGTCAGGAGCCCTGCGCGTTCAATTGTTTGTAACCGTACTTACGACTATGTTTGTTACTATCATTGTTGTTCCCACAAGCAGCTAGGGAAAAGGGTTCATCTATCCTTGCAGAGCCCCGCATGCAAGAACTCGTCAACTACTTGTCAACTGCTCGTCGACAGAAGCGCTATACGTCACCTTTGGGCTGGAAAGGCCTACAGTACATACCTGGGCCTGCCACAGAGCCTCAGGACGTAATATCTATATTGAAGGCCCTCCCATGCAGATACAAATTTCTTACCCGACAGATTCAGTCCTCCGAACTGGCAGGGAGGAACAAGGTATCTGCAACGAACATGCTTACCGTCCTGGCAGTAATCTATTGATTTGGAGTGGTTTCATGGACGAAGGACGACCTCAGATGCCTCGATATCTGGTCACGAAAGGTTATGCACATGAACAAAAGCATGCACCTTAATTCGTCTGTTCGGCGACTTTGCATCTCATGCCGTCCAGGTAGTCGCGGAATACTGTATCTCGAATGCTTTCACAAAAGAAATATTCTGGGTACAGTACATATAGACGCAAATGGACGAGACTCTCTTCCTTAAATTGTCAGGAAACACGAAGAAGTGGGCAAAGGATTGTTTCTGGGCAAAGGATTGTTTCTGTACAAGGCAGCAGAGAAAGCTGCTGAAACACTTGACGTTGACATCAATATCAGAGGCGAGCAAAATGCATCGAACATCATACATCCCGAGTACTCACTCCTAAAGACCCAAAACAAGAAAGCATAGGAGAAAAATTTCAGCGAACAATTCCTTGACAATAGGAGGCACGGCATCTTCCACGTAAATGTGAAGGATTAGTCGATGTCGAATGAACTAACGTTGGCTTTCCTCAAATCATCCGGATTGAAGTCTGGCACGGAGGATTTCATTTTGGCTTGTCAAGGCGGTGTCATTTCCACTTTAGCATTTAGTTGCCACATTTTTAACCAAGAAATTTCCGTTTCATGCACACCCCGATCATCTAGGACATATACTATTTAGTTTTCCAACTCATGTGGCAACGACTTAGATCCAAAGGCACAATGCTTCACTAAGAGTGCTCTATTACCATCTCGGTCACTATTACCGCATTATCCCTGATAACACTCAGCCAAACGCTGCTAGGGACTTGAGGACACGAAGAAACCCAAGCAAGACAGCTTTCTGCAACCATCTCGAAAGTGGCTTGGCACAGCTTTATCATGCAGGTATGGCTTGAAGGTTACGAACCAGTGATAGTTTCGCACCTCCGAGAGCACCGATCATAAGGACAATTACTTTAAAGGAATATTTTGGGCACATTCGCAGCATCTCCCTTTAAAGGCCATGATGCCTCTTCTCCTTTTCGTGTTTCTCGACAGTTATGTCGTAGAAGGCCGGAACCGAAAATTCGATCACGAATATAGTTCGTTTCTCGAAGTTTTGGAAAACGCTGCCAGGCCTCGAGTGTACAATAGAGACTGTTGTCCGAAGATCGTACTTCCAGAAAATTTGGCACTGCTCGTTTTGGACAATTGAATCTATCTCCCTCGCAGCGTTCGGCAAAGCATGGTCGTGGCCAGCACCGTGCGACCGAAACAGGTGGTAGTAGAGCATCCTTAAGGCCGCATTATATATGTAGATACGTCGTTCTGACGTGATAGGGACACCGGGATAGTATGTGTTCGAGGCACTCAGTGTGTGCATAACACGCTCTGCACCCATCGCTGTGATCTTCTTAACGTAAAATGCGGTCACGGTGTACTTAGATGGGAATGACACCGTCCCGGCACGCAAAAATGAAACTTTCTATACCTGAATCAAGTCGTGATGATCTAAGGAAAGCAGAAGTTTTCTCCTTCGACAAGGGCTGATCTTATACATTTCTGTTAGAGTTTCAATGCCGATGTTAAAATTCAGGCCAAGTGCCTCTGCCGCCTGCTCCACAGCTTTGTGAACGAAAGCTCCTTTGCCAATCATCTCGTGTTTCCTGACCATTTATAGGAGAGCATCTCTTCCATTTTCAACTGCGCAAGCTGTATCCAAAACAATTTAGTTATAAAAGCATTGGAGATTCAAAAGTCCGCGCCCGCCTTCCCGGCGTGGAACTTATAATCGGGAAACGGACTTATTAATATGCAAACTTTTCTGCTTATGAATGATCTTACGCGTGGCGATATCAAGGGCTAAAAGCTCGTTGTTCACCCACTGAACTACCCCAAGCGAGACTCCTTCACTGGTGTTTCATCCTAAATGTGGCTTTGAGCTACGCCCAGGTATGTACAGGTCTTTCCAGTGTTAAGATATCTAATAACAATTATATCCTCAAGCTTATCCTGCTGCGATGGGTTATGCTTTCCACCGACTTTAGAATCAAGAAGCACATTTATTCCATTAAACCTAGGGCGCAGTAAGGGTGGTACGAAACAATCGAACGCGCAAGGCTCCCGACAATGTGTTGGACAACAGTGCCGACTACCCTAGAGTTGGGGGATACCAGTATGGCGCCTTAACGAGAAGGTTACACGGCACGATTGCACGCTCTGTGGTGCAAGAAACACCCAGAGCTCTCGCATTTTTCACATCAACTTCTGCGAAACCGTGCCGAAGAACGCCGGAAAAGAGGTTATATAAAAAGAGTGCCTACTCAACCGCAGTTAGAAGAAGCCGGCAATAAAGAATCAGAGGCGACACTGAGAGCAACCGCGGGCAGGCATCCAATAGAGGAAGAGCGATGCTTTAGGACGAGAAGAAAGTTCAACATCCAGATTTATCTCAAGCCCAAAGATCTGAATGAACTGGATAATGCACCAAGAACTTTGGCGGATGCAATCCCTAAAACAAAACCAACGGCTGATCATAAGAACAAAAGACGAATGCACCAACTCAGCCCCAATATAGGCCGGGGAAGGCAGTACACATCCCGAATTCAGTGTGAAATTGACGACATAACATCCGGCAGGCATTTCACTGCCAGAGTCCGACATTTCGCGCGCAAACTGCGGCTCCGTCATCACACACTTGAAAAGTCAAAGCTGCTGAGCATCAGGCAGCATATTGTTGACAGAATACGGATTCTATACAACGCTAGGAAAAGCCTAGAGTGGAGAGAGAGGTGTTTGAGAGAGGTGACTGTTTCAAGACCCTCCAGTTACTGTCGACCACTCGCCCAAACCAGAGGAGGTCGAGGCATTTTTTAGGGAAGTCTATGAAGTCCGGCACCCACGGAAAGAAAACTTAAAGAACATCAATAGCTTCAAGAAGCTACGCAGTGCCCTCATAACACCTGAGGATGAATGCCCACCTACCACCACCGATGAGGTGAACAAAGTATTAACAGGCATGAAGAACTATTCCCCTCCGCGACGCACAGTGATCCTCCGGAACATAGACAACTTGTCTGAATCATAGAATTCAAAGCAAATAACTTGTCTGAACACGCTGTATAAGAACTTCACATGTATCTTAAATGATAGGATTGTCCGGACAATCGGACCTGTGTGGCGAGAGATGTATGAACGACGTGGCTCAAAGAAAGGCGTAGCAGGATGTCGGGAGAAACTGCTCAACGATAAATTTGTCTACAAAGACGCAGCATCATATCAGCGCTACCTATCAGTGGCCTAGGTTGACTACCGAAAAGCTGTCGATTCAACCTCCCATAGACTTATGTATTAACTCTCTTTCGGAAATCATAAATGTTCATCTACACATCGTGAGGTGTATAGAGAGATTGATGCCAATTTTGAAAACCAGATTTACTATCACATCTGGAAAAAATATTGTGACAAATATTATTATTATTATTACACATGGGCAGGGTCATCTAAGTGCCATAGCACAGAGGTTAACTAATGTAACCTATAGTACTGTACCCTTGAATCTAATCCCCTCTGAGGAGGCCGGTTCCCGCTATATAGGCATTTAGTGCCACATAGAGGATGTCAGCAAAAGCATCCGATTCACAGAAACTATTTTCAAAATGCTTCACTCTGAGGCTTATAATCACATCACAGTCGCAGAATCACAGTTGCGTCTCATGAGAGCCGCAATTTCGACATCGAGGATTGTTGTCGATCCTCATGTTAGTCAGGTGCTTCTTTAAGCGGCAATGGTCCGTGAGCATTTCAACCACTATTTTCACCGATTTCCTTTCCACGTTTAGGAGTCTTTTAGACTTTCCTAAACATGGTTCTTTGATAAACTTCTTACAGTCTATCATTCATTTAGTCATCTTCCAATGTCTCGCATGCTCCTCCAAGAGCCACTTTTCGACGACATGCTTAGACGAAGCATAGGAATCTCCACATTATGGTTCAGGTCCAGTAAGGGCTTTCATAGTCCCGTTTTTCGCAAGCATATCTGCTTTCTCATTGCCTTCAATGTTCTCATGACCAGGTACCCAGATCAAGTTGACCCAGTTATTTCCGCACACTATAAGAAGCACTTGCAAGCAACTCCAGACAAGTCTGTATGTAAACTCTTCTGATTGGAGAGCTCTCAAAGCAGGTTGACTGTAGGAGCATATGTAAATGTGGTGATTAACAAACCCACGTTTACGAACCTTCTGCAGGCATGTCCTAATAGCCACGATTTCAGCCTAAAATACCGTTGGGAATTTGCCCAGTGCGATTGTTATCTCCGCACTAGATTTCATTTCAAATACTCCAACTCCAAAGCCAAGGGAGTCCTTAGAGCTGTCTGTATACCAGATGAGCCCTCCCGTTGTAAATAATTTGCTTCATCTCTATTCATCATGTCAGTCCCCCCTTTTCGAGAAGATAACTTTAAAGGGCTTCATGAACGAGTATTCTTTCAGTACGTTATCAGAGTGCATACAGAGGATTTTGTCCCCTGATAATACGCTCTTTACTGAATCATGCGTATTGTCGAAAGCGGCATTTCTATGACCATTCCTTAGGGAAATTCTGTATGTCTCCGGCGCAGCCCTCTGCCTTATTAGAAGATGCAGTGACAGCATACATAACATGGACTCCAATGCCACACTTAGGGTTGTTCTCATTGATTCAACAATTGCTCTCCAGCTGTTTCCTTGAACTAACCAAACTGTTTCTTGACACCCAGACCAATGAGGCATACGTTATAATTGGTCTAATGATCACCGTATATAACCAGTATACTACCTTAGTTATAAGTCCCCAGATTTTTCCAATTGCGCCTCCGCAAGCCCAGAAAGCTGCTTTGCCCTTTTTTTACTACCGCATCAACATGTAGTTTCCAGGTTAGTTTAGGGTCAACAATTACTCCTAAATTCTTAGTTGATGTGGAGAAGTCAAACTTTTTACCATAGAATTTAGGGTTCACAAGGTCAGGTAGTTTTCTGCGTATCGTAAAAACGAATAATTTAGTTTTATTTGGGTTAACAGATACGCTACGGTTGTTGCAACACTTTTCAAACATTTTGAAAGAATTTTGCATGAGTTCGATCAAGGTTCCCTCATATTTTCCTGCCACCAGTATAACAAGGTCATCTACATAACCTTGAGTATAGAAAACTGATTCATTTAACCTACGAATCAAATCATCAATTACGAGTGACCACATGGTGGAGGATAAAACTGCTCCCTGCGGACATCCCTCTTCTACCTTCGCTCTCACATGGTAACCGTGGATCGAAGACTGGACAATCCTGTCACATAGTATAGAGCGCAACCACCTATTAACAGTGGTACCTAGACCATGTTCCTCGGCAGAATTGAATATAGATTCCGTAGGTGTTTTACCAGAAGCACTCTCTATGTCCAGGAACGCGGTTATGGCTACATCACCTGTTCGTCCCGGTAGGATTACCTCTTTCATATGATAATCAACTAACTTTTCTAATGTCTTCAACATGAAAGAAGTTAGGCTAGTTGGTCTGAATGATTTAGCCCCATAGTAGGAGTCTCCCCCAGGCTTTAGTATAAAGATCTTTTTGACCTTATTCCATGTCATGGAACTATTACCGAGTAGATCAACTTACGTACAAATTGTAAAATTCGGAAAAGTCACAACCATTGTCAATTTTAGGATTCAACTAGGAATATTGTTGTCTCATTTACATCTATACATATGTATATATTATTGCGAATAATTTTTCATAATTCTATTTCAATTCAATAGTTAGTAATTATTTAGTTAATAGTTTTCCCGATAGTTGCGCTGCGACTCCATGATTGTGAACGCGCCTTCATGGGAGCATCCTTCGAGTTCACGGTCTTGGTGCGTCGCATTATTCTGTCAGTTTCATTCTTGGTCGAATGGTTGCACCAGGTACCGTGTGCCTCCTTAAAAAAAATTACATTACAAACTGTCGAGCTGATTACTTGGACTATTTTATGGGATATTTGGATCCTTAGATTGTTTTATTAGATTGCTGAATCCTTTGATTATTTTGTTGGATTATTGTAGTTGTAAAGAATTCTCCGAACGAGGATGTCTGAGGTAACCCTTTTCAGCGGATCCTCGGTTTTAAATTCTCTGGATTCTTCTCCGATCGAACCATTGTTTGGCTTGGCCTCCCTTGAGTGCTCTTTAATTGTTGTAATTTTATATGAATAATGTTGTGAAAGTCGAGTGAGTGCGTAGAACTTTCGCTGTAAGGTTTTTTTGGGGACATTTCCTCTATTCACCACAAGGTCGGAATCTCGGGTCTTCGACCACGTGGTATCAATAGCCTATGTAGTTCCTAACCTCAATAACTTGTTTCCGGTCACTTAGCTGCTAATTATCGTACGATATGTCGGGTTGATTCGAGATAATTTCAAGGTATAAAATGTTGCAAATACGATACCGAATTGTTCTTCCATGTTTTGAATCAAATGACGGCCGTGGTGATTTAAAGAACCACCCCTGCGATATCTATCCTTATGCTTTCCTTTCTTTACTTCACTTCAGGTTTCTTTCTTTTCGTTTTCTTAGGAGCGAAAGTTAAATAACGGCAGTTTATGCGATTGTAGAAGCCAGGTTTTTTTTTTAATTTTAAACAATATTTAGAGGTTCCCCATCGTCTTTGAATGTTGTTATTGCAAAAGCTGACAATTTCGGTAAGTGAAGAGTCGATCGTAAATGTGCACTCTTAGCTCTTTTCATCGATATGACTTTATACAGGTATAGTTAGCGTCCCTTGAATTATTATTACTCACTTCTCTGAAAAAGGGAAATATAACTATCTAAAGCTTCGCCGTGAGTTTATGGTTTTGAGTTTATGGTGTCAAGACCCACTGTGATCGACTTTTATGGCCGAGCTGCTGAGCGCTCCGCCCCGAAAACTGTCACTTTCCAAGCAACCGTAATTAATATTTTTTATGAAATTTTCATTGAAAAAATGGTTTAATGTGGATTCTGAGGACCTGAAGAACAACATATTAAAAGTTCACACTGAAAAGTGGATACCTTCATGGTTAAAATCTTAAGAGAAAAAAAGCTGGTTTTGCCCATGTTAATTACATAAGAACATCAAAGACGATGGGGCACCTCTAAATATTGTTTAAAATTAAACAAAAAATACCTGGCTTCTACAATCGCATAAACTACCGTTATTTGTCTTTCGCTCCTAAGAAATCCAAAATTGTTTTTTTCCGGTCACCCTAGTATAAATGCATGTATTCATGTGCATATATATATATGCATATACACCCTTAACGTGAACCGCCATTAGCGAACTGGTAAGGGCAATAAACCCCATCGTAATTCATATACCTAATCGGATCAGACTCGTCAGCTGGCAGTGAAAAGCATATATGCCTGTGATCTGATAGCGATGTCTCAGGCGATACCTGCTAGTCCCTAAATGCTTCGCTAATGGATATACATAGAGCACAAGGTAAGGTTAATAACCTAATGAAATCTAGTTGTCACAAAGGTTAGGGTATTTTCACGATCTAATATGGTTAAATCGGTAGTCAAAAGGTAATATAGAAGGTACTCACCCCTGTTGCTGATGTCCTTACTGTTCCACATTGTATTATGCGCATTCGCATCACATCCAATGATCAGCGCCTATCCTTTCGAACTGCAGTATTCCACCAAACGTCTCCACTCCTCTTATGGCGGCGGGTCTGGAAAATCGAATGGCAGATATACTGAGCAAATCACTATGGCTGACGTCTTCCTTCACTTTGGTGTTCGATTTAATTGATACCAGGTCCTTAGTACAGAACCTAGGTAAGCAAACATGTTCGATATCCCTTCTGACATAAATTGCCGTCGTAGGGTTTACATCAGTTCTATTGTAAATTGTAGAACCGTATTTCTGGGTTATACCTTTCACTTCTCCCTTGCAAAACCAAGGCTCCTGAATCAGAGCAAAGGCCGTATGTTCCACTGTAATACGTCTGCTTAAAGCGGCCGAAGCAGATTTACAGAGGTGAAGATTAATTTAAATAAACTTCAAATCAGCTCTTTCGGTTTCGTAATCTGGATTCTTCCGAATTCTCTGAATTCTTTGAATTTTTCTTAATTCTCTAAATTATGCTGAATTCTCTGCATTTTTCTAAGTTCTCTGAATTCTTCCGAATTTTTCTGAATTCTTTGAGTTCTTCGGAATTCTCTGGATTCTCTGATTCTATGAATTCTTTTGAAATGTTCTGAGCTCTTTAATTTGTTCCGATTTGTTGAAATCTCACGATATCACTGACAAGGTCTCATTTTTATGACAAACACTTACCTACTTTTGAAAACAGGCGAAATGCTACCGAAGTTGAAAATGATTTACACTCCTCACGATTGTCAGAAAATAATGCATCACTTCCGGCGGTATGAATGGACTTGATGTTTGAAAAGTTTCTTCAACAATTTTTTCGATCAGGAAATATAATGAAAAAGGTCTCATTCTGACGACAAACTCTTACCTATTTTTGAAAATAGGCCAAATGCCACCGAAGTTGAAAATCATTCACATTTCTCATGATTTTCAGAAAATAATGCATTGCCACCGGTGGCATGATTGTGATTGATGTTTTAAAACTTTTGTAGGGGGCTTTTCGACCAGAAAAGGCAATCGACGGAGTCCTATTCTAACAAAAAACTGTTATTCATTTTTAAAAAGAGGCCAAAATTCAGCAAAATTTTGAATTATTTGAATTTCTCATTGTTTTCAGGAAGAAATGCATTACTTTTAGTCGCGTAATTGAAATTCAGTTTCAAAAATTTGTTGTAGTTATTTCTCCATCAGAGAAGACAACAGAAAAGGTCTTATTTTGACAAAAAACTTTTACCTGCTTTTAAAAATAGGCCATATACCACCGAAGTTCAAAATTATTTACAATTGTCAACATTTTCAGAAAATAATGCATTGGTTTCGGTGACATGATTGGAATTGATTCTTTAAAACCTTTTTGCGTAGTTTTTGGAACAAGGAAGACAATAGATAGGTTCTCGTCTTGATGAGAAACTCTTATCACGTTTCAAAAAGAGGCCAAAGTTCAGTAAAGTCTTGAATTATCCAAACTTTCCATTATTTTCAGAAAATAATGCATTGCTTACGGTGACATGATTGGAATTGATGCTTTAAAACTTTTTTGCGTAGTTTTGTGAACAAGGAAGACAATAGATATGCTCCCGCCTTGACAACAAACTCCTATCACTTTTAAAATAGAGGCCAGATGTCAGTAAAGTTGGCAGTTCAAAATTCGAAATTTCAAAATGGCTGATCCAATATGGCGACCGAAATGTTTGAAAAATCTAATAAGTTGACAGATTTGAATGAAAATTGATATTAGGCGGTTATTTGGGTCGATACATATGAATTCAAGTTCAAAATTCTAAATTTCGAGAACTGATCCAATATGGCGACGATGAACTGCACTGGACATCAGATTTGTTTCCAGTGAACCGAAAAAACACTTAGTACCGAATCTCGTTGAAACCGCCAATTCATTGGATTTTTCCAAATTCTTGTTCGTCATATCGGATCAGTAATTCTGAATTCTCGAAATTTGACCCCAAATTCATTTTTAGGGATATAAAGATCTCCATAGTACCAATTTTTATACAAATCCGCCAACTTATTAGATTCGGATTCAGAGACCCTACCAACTTTAATACACCAAGTTTCATGAAAATCCGTCATTTTTGCGTAATTTCGATCCGCCATATTGGATCCGCCAATTTCCGGGTGCACAGTCTTCCCCTTTTTTCTTAGTTTCCTCCATTTTCTTGAAATTTCCCTTTTTCCCCTATTCTCAAAAAAATTCCCTTTTTCCCCTTTTCTCTTTAAATATACGATATTTGAAAATACAATATTTGAATTACGCGGAAAATGCTCTGAAATTAGTAAGTGTACCCATTATTGAATAAAAATTAAAGCAATTGTAGCACTTGAATCAATTATTTATGAATTTTTCCTATTGGTTCAAAAATCATGACCGATTTGTTATATTTACAGCTTTTACTAGTGAACAATAATAAAAAAATTACGAAATTAACACATACATTTTTTGCTCTATAACAATTTTTTGAAAATGTGCAAAAAGATGTTTTTTTTTATTGAGTCATATGCACACATTTAAAAAAAAGTTGAATATGTCGAACCTGAAATTTATTCAGCTTGAACCAAATAAACATTTTATCACTTTGCTTTTCCGGAAAAAACTTTTTTCGTGATATAGAATTTTATGGGAGTTCATTTTTTTTGCGATTTTGTAACGTTATAAACACAACAATAAAAAGTTTCCCATGAATAAAAAATAATAACATGTTTCTTTGGTTCAAGCTGAAGAAATTTCAGGTTCGAATCAATTCAAAAAACTTTTTTTTGTATGTTTTCGAAAAATTATGAATAAGGCAACATTTATTTTTGAATTTTTAATATTTAAAATTGTAAATTTTGAAAAGGAAACAGAAGATATAAACCAATTTCAAAATTTTTTTCTTTACTGTTTTTGGATGTCTTCCCACAAATTTCTGTATATATATATCACTGTAAATGGATTTCCCACGACCTGAGTATATCCAATTTTTAAAAATAAATTCTTGAATGGCAGAAATCATTGAAAAATCATTGAAAATTACTTAAAAATATAACATTTCATATGAAAAGGTTGTTTGTTCTTTCGATATGTAGAAATAAAAATATTTAACCTTTCTCCCATTTTTCCCCTTCTTCGTGAGAAAATTACCCTATTTCCCCTTTTTTGAGCTCCTTTTGCGCTGTGATCCCTGCATTTTGCATTCTGGAATTCTGATACCATATTCGGATTCAGAGACCCAACAAACTTTCGTGTACCAAGTTTCATGATAATTGAAATAGTATAAATCTATTTATTGTACATGACGCATATTGGGTGAAACGCACTCGTGGGTATTTTAAAATTTTTGACGCGATATGCTTCATACACTGTCAACGGGTTAAAAATGTTTTCGGTAGTTTTCGAACCAGGGAAGACAATAGACAAGGGCATATTTTGGCGACAAACTCTTGTTCAATGAATGAAATTTATGTTTCAAAAGTATTTTTGATAGTTTTTTTAAAAATAGGCCGAGTGCCACGAAGTTAGAAATTATTTACAATTCTCATGATTCTCGAAAAATAATGTATTGCTTCCGGCGGTGACATGTTTGGTATTGATGTTCTAAAACTTGTTGGCACACTTTTTCGAACAAGGCAGGCAATAGATAAGTTCTCATCTTGACTAGAAACTTTTATGAATTTTAAAAAAAGAGGCCAAATGTCAGTAAATTTGAGAATTAATGAAACTTCCCATTAATTGGGAGAAAGAATGCATTACTTCCAGTCGCGTAATTAAAATATAAGAACGAAATTTTTCTTTATAGTTTTTGTATTAAAGAAGAATACAGACAAGGTCTCATTTTGACGAAAAACACTTACCTATTTTCAAACATATGGTAAATTCTACCGAAGCTGGAAATTATTTACATTTCTCATGATTTTCAGAAAATAAAACATTTTTCTTTCGGTGGCATGATGGGAATAAATGATTAAAAAATGTTTTGGGTAGTTTTTCCAAGAGGGAAAACAACATACAAGGTCTCCTCGCTTTCTGCAAATAATGCATAACTTCCAGTGGCGTGATTGTACTAGATGATATAAAGATTTTTACATTCTCATTCATGAGAGTGTAATGTAATCCTCCAACTATTCGATCTCTGTTTTTTAACGGAACTTTACGTTTCGGCACTCACAGATTCCGAAAATCATACAATTTTCTCGGTATCTGTCTGTCTATCTGTATGTCTGTATGCATGGTTACCTGAATTTTGTAGCCACGCTAACTTTTGAAGGATTTATCGAATCGAGTCAGCATTTGATAAACTTTTCAAGGGTCCTAAAATGAAGGTTAAGTTCGTTAACCAGATATTAGCAAACAAAATAAAAAATTTTAGAGCTTTTTCAAAAATTGAAAAAAAATTTTCTCAATTTTCAGAAATTTTCGTCCAAGTTTCTTTTAGATGGGAGAGAGACTTGAAAATTATTATCCATATGAAATTTTGTATTTCGATAAAAATTCAAAAAGTTGATACTTTTAAACAATTTGAAAATTTCAAAAAAATAAAAAAAATAAAAAAATTCTGATAGATTAAAAAATATCAATCAAAATTTTTACTAGATATCAAATATATTTTGAAACTATCCTCATAAAATTTGTTGATTCGATCAAAATTCAAAAATTAAGAGCATTTTCAAATTCGGAAACAAAATTTTCCATTTTATTTTGTTAGATGGTTTTATTTTTTCAAAAACAATCATCTGCATAACCTAGTTGCTGAGCACGAAGCGCGAGTATCACAATGAGAATGTAATCGTCAAGGCCGTAGGTGCTTTGAGAACCCTCTTTAATGTCAAATTGAAAAAAACATGTTTAATTTCACTTTATGATTGTAATTTATGAGGGGTTTGAATCACAGTTTTTGATTTGCGCGCTCAAACTGGGCGTATTTTCAGGGCACCTGAGAATAAAAATTAGCGCAAAGTAAGGAGAAAATATTAATGTCATCGTGAAAAATAAAAATTGTACATTATTTTGCAATATCTGAATAAGCAGTACCAGATCGAGGCACAGAAGTAAATATAATATACATTAGATATAATAGTGTTGAACATAATGTAGAAAAGTTAACATTTTTGACAAAATCGAGTGCGAGGCACGAGAAGCGTGATCAGAATGTGTTCGTTAAAGCCGAAGGAGGTTTAACAAAAGAGAATTCACAATCATCAAATTACAGTTATTAACGCTTTGACCTTTAATTTTAATAGGTATGTGCACAAATGTGCGGAAAATACAAAGATTTCAAATACTCGAAGGAAATTAAATTAATTCAACGTGTATCCTAAAGGAAAATATATTTTCTAAGATTTGAAAAAAAAAAAGGGTTTTTGGCTCCCGGTTTAGAGGTAGGCCAAAAATCGGCAGGTGGGAAAGTATGCAATCCTAAACAATACAAAAATGACTCTCCACCGTACGACGAATCACTTGTTAACTCGGACATGATTTTAGACTCGCAAAACAAATACACGTACAAAGATGGTAGTTGGGTGTACAATTTAAACCATGAATAATACAAACAATAAAATAGCCTCGGAATGGACTGAAACTTTTATTGACGAAATGCATATACACGGTTAACGTAGAGGTCGAGTTTCAGGCGATGAATGGAAACTGGGTGTTCGGAATGCTAGAGGAGTGAGTAATCTTAAGATAAGAGAACTACGAGAAACGATGCACGTAAGGAAAGTAGATATTTTATGTGTACCTGAGACGAAGAAAAAAGGTCGCGAATGTAGAAACATAGAAAATGGGGTATGAAAGGCGGTTTTGAAATCTGGTCTGAAGTAGGTAGCGAATCACATGGTAGTCAAGGGGTCGGTTTAATTATGAATAAAAAAGCAACACAGCATCTCAAATATCATGATTTTGTATCTCCCAGATTGTTGTGGGCTAGAATGAAGGTAGGAATCAGAAGATCATTCATCGTAGCGTGCTATGCCCCCGTCGATAGTGACCCGAGAGAAGTCAAGGACGCCTTTTGGGACACTTTAAATGATACAATTAATACCTGCGATCAAGGTGAAAGAATAATTTTCCTAGGAGATATGAACGGATGGGTCGGTGTCCAACGTCAAGATACAGATACGGAAAGGGTTCTAGGTAAATTTGGGGATCCAAGAAAAAATTATGACGGGGGAAAGTTAGTTAGCTTATGCTTAGAAAAGGGCCTATTCATTACAAATACTTGGTTTCGACATAAAATGATCCACGCGTACACCTGGTGTAAAGGAAATAGTCGCAGTATAATTGACTTCGTTATTGCGGATGAAAGTCTAAGAGAACTAGTTAAAGGTACCAGAGTCATGAGAGGTTCCGAATGCAATACTGATCATTACCTTTTAATCTCCAAAATAAACTTAGGGCGGGGATGGAGAAGAAAGAAAACAACAAAAACGAAACAAATGCGAATCAAGATTGAAAATTTACATAAACCGGAAGTGCGTATAGATTTTCAGAATAAGATAAACAGCGGTTGTAGGAAGAAAATCTGGTTGTGCATGGTGGAATAATGAAATTAAGGCAGCCCAAAAAGAAAAGAGAAAAGCGTACGAGAGAAAGTTAAACATCACAGGTCTTAGCGATGAAGAGAGAAATAGGCTTGAAAGTGATCACAGACACAAAAACAGGAAAGTTAAACGACTAGTCAAAGAAAGTAAAGATAAAATCAGAACAGAAGAAGAAGAGAAATTACAAAACGACTTTCAAGGAACCATGAAAGCAATATTTAAAGAGATGAAGGAAAGTAAATATACAGAGCTTGTGAGCATGAGAAACAGCAAAGGTGAAATGCTATATGATACAGACGGGATAGTAGACGCTTTGAAAGACTATTTCAAAGAATTATTAGGAGGTGAAAATATGGGGCAAGAGAACTGCGACATAGAACATAACGAATTAGAAAACCCAATTGAGAAAGTCTGTGTCACTGGTTTAGACAGTATTAGCGCCGAAATGCTTAAATACGGTGGCGAATACATACCTCACAAGCTGTGAGAACTGATAAATTTATATATCGAGCCTGGACAAGTCCCAGACGATTGGAGAAAAGCGATTATCGTACCAATATACAAAAGAAAGGGAGATAAAAACAACTCTAATAATTACAGAGGTATCAGCTTACTAAGTACCGTAAGTAAAATACACTCAAAAATAATTATTCGGAGACAAATGGAAATTACAGAAGAAAAGATATGGGAAGTCCAAAGTGGATTTATACCAGGAAGATCATGCACAGATCAGATATTTAGCTTAAGACAAATCACAGAAAAAAGCTTAAGAGTAGGAAAGAAAGTTTTCTGTGCAATTGTTGACCTAGAAAAGGCATTTGAGAAAGTAAATAGAAATAAACTTTGGGAAGTCCTTAAAGAGTACGCAGTCCATGGATGGCTCCTACAAGCAATATAAACAATATATGCAGGTAGTAAAGCGGGCGTAAGGATAAATGGGAAATTGAGTGACTGGTTCGATATTACGCAGGGTGTTAGACAAGGATGCGCTATATCCTCATGGCTATTTATAATATTTATGGACAAGTGTCTAAGAATGGCCCTCTTCGACGAAGAAGGAGTAGATCTCGAAATGGTGGAGGTGCGTGGTTTGGCTTTCGCAGATGACAAGATTGTTATGGCAGAGTCAATCGAAGACTTGCAAAGAATGTTGAACAAACTTAATACAAGCATGAAGAACATGGGCCTCAAAATTAACGTAAATAAAACAAAGGTAATGGTGTTTGAAGGAAAAGGTGAGAAAACAATGTGCAACATTTTCCTGAATGATGATAGTTTAGAGCAAGTTGACAAATACATATATCTAGGTAGCCTATTCACAAGCGACGGAAAAATAGATGGGGAGTTAGATAGGCGCATTAATGAGGGTAAGAAGGTTATTGGTAGAGCAGGGTCCATTCTCAGAAATAAAAACAAATCAGAAGAAACTAAAATGACCGTATATAAAGCTTTAATTAAACCGGTTATACTATACGGTAGCGAGACATGCACATGTCAAGAAAAGGACAAGAGTAAAATTAACGCGATTGGCATGACAGCTCTGCGCATAATATGCGGGAAAACACTGATGGACAAAGTGCGAAACGAGATATTCCTCAAAGAATGTGGTACAAGGGAGACGCTAGTTGATATATGGGAAAGAAATCAGTTGAGGTGGTTCGGACATCTTGAAAGAATGAAAGATGAATGACTGACCAAACAGGTGTATACAGGTGAAGTAAATGGCAGAATGCCTAGAGGTAGACCACCGAAAGCATGGATAGAGTCTGCGAATAAAACATTAATCCGAAGAGACATAAGAAGCCATAAAATCAGGAGAACTTGCATAAAAAAATGCATGGACGTGAATGAAGCTAGTGAAGAATGCCAGGACAGAAAATTTTGGCGACAAATAGTTCATAAAAAGAATGTGAGTAGAGTGAATGATGCCTGAAACAAAGACCTTGGATACTAATGGGCCCAATTGGGAAGCCACACATAACAATTTTGTGAGACTCTCCACGTGGGGTGATCGCTAGAGAGATTGATCAGCAGCCTGGGTCGGAGCAGTGTTGCGGAATGAACGTGTTATTTAAATAAGTAACACGAGAATTCTAGATCAATCTAAAATATCTATACCTTCCACCTATATACCTATTTACCCTATACCTATATACTCGTCGAAAAAAAGGTGGAAGAGTCTGTATCATCGACATTGCTTGTCCACTTAACCGAAATTTGCAGGCAACCTATACCACCAAGATCCACAAGTATAGCGAGCTAAGGCATGGAGTAAAGACAATATGGAGGAATGTGAAACATGCATCTATTCATCCTATTGTGATTTCGGCTACAGGCAATGTGCACGCAAGATGCACTGAACATCTTGAACATTTAGGAGTCAGTAGGGTACTGGCAGCAGCTCAGAAGGCAGTTTTATTAAACACCTGTCGCATTGTAAGAAACTTTCTGGACCATCAGGAAGCAAGCGACTAAAATCCTATCAGTGACACATGGTAGCTCTAAGAAAGCATACAGAGATGACTCTCGTCACCTCCAACATTCACGGCCGCTGTGTAAGCATAACAGTGGTAAAAGACGAACTGCATACTACAGCATGCTCCTAATTTTGTACCTACAACATCATCGCAAATGGGTTCATACGTCGTATTCATTTAACTAATTATATTCTTATCTCATCAGTCACTTGACTTAGTTCGTGGCTATGATGGAAAACCGGGTTCTTCTTAACCCGAGAAAAAGTTTGAAAACAAATAAATAATGTCTCTCGTCGCTCAGTTGTCGAGTGAAGTTGCACCATTGACATTCATAACCTCCTGCGAAGTTATACGACCTCAGCTTTCTTGCGCATACACTCTGGTTAATGACACATGCACTTTCGTCCACCTAACGCATGCTGCTGATTGGTTAATGTTTAATTGTTAATTAATCAATAATTATCAACTTTACAACAACTTTTTATTATTATTTTATAGTTTTTTATTATTATTTTTGACTTTATTTTTATGAGGAATTAAAAAATATAAAAATGTACCTTGAGTACTGGGTCACCCTCTATATAATTTAAAAAAGGTTAAACAATCACCGCAGGGTCCCACTGGGAGCAACTGCCATCTAAAAATGACATCGGCTCCCAATAGAACCGCGGTAAATCACACTTATGGCCACGTCTCACGACCGTGAGATGGGCGGCGTGATGAAATCACGACGACAGGCAGGCGAAACCCTCGTGTGTCTTGAGGACACGAAGCTACCCAAGGATGACAGCTTTCTTCATCCATCTCGCAAGTGCGTTGGCTCAATTTTTGGTACGCGGGAATGGTTCTAAGGTTACGAACCAGTGATAGTTTCCCACCTCCGAGAGCGCCGATCACAAGGACAATTACTTTAACCGAATATTTTGGATGCAGCCGTTGCAACTCCCTTTTAAGGTCTTGACACCTCTCCTCCTTTTCCTTCTCCTTGGCATTGATGTTGTAGTCGGACAGAGACAACTTCTGGTTTTGGACAATGGACTTTATCTCCTTTTGAGCGTTTGGCAGGACAGGATCGCGGCCAACACCGTAAGAGCGACAAAGATGGTAATAAAGCACTCTTAGGGCCGCATTATGTATGTCGATATACATTTTTCCCGTTTAGGTTGGACACGCAGATAGCATGTGTTCTAGGTACTCTGCGAAAATGAAACCTTCTGAACCTGAATTAAGTCGTGGGGCCTATTTCATAAAAACTACAAGTTACAATTTACAAGTACAAGTCTAGTAACTTTTTGCTTGTATTAATAGTGTGCGTT
>CAKNWW010343628.1:0-10230 GCA_932074435.1 Andricus kollari
CAACACCATTAGAGTTGTACGAATGGGCCCAACGCGATTCTTCAAAATCGAATATTTCTATTGGTTACGCAAATAAGAAATCTTACGATGAAGCTGCTGCTTTTTTAAAACAACGTTTTGAGAGTTGTAAAACAATACCAGGTACACAGAAAATTCATTATTTCGAACCGATAGGGGATTGCGAGCTTAAAACAAAAATATATTCTCGTTGCGAAACTTTCAAGACTGTCAGCTTCTTAGGTTCTTCTAAGGAAAGGCAATCAAAAAAAGTGTAAGGAGATTTAATGTTTATTTGTTTTTAAATTGTTTGTATTATTATATTTTAATAATAAACTCAGCTCGCGCGCGATAAAAATAATCATATTTAATAAAGTATTGAACTGCCCATTTTTTAATTTTGGGACAATATTCCACATACTATAATAACAAATTACAGAAAATTTTATTCAAATCGGAAATCGCTTTTTCGAAATATTTCAAATAGTTTAAGAAATTGTTTCATAACAATTACTCAACAAATTAATTTTTGACCGTTCAAATGTGCGCTTTCAAGTGAACCGTATTGCACATTTTGTCCTAAAATTTCAAACCTTTATTTAAAAAATAGGCGATTTGCGAAGCATTATAAGAAAAACTGTTTTTTTGGGATCGAAAAATTGAAAAATCGATATCTCGATAATTATCAACATCAAATTGAAAAAAAAATACGTGTACTTTTTTTTCCTCTATAAAAAGAGAAAAAAAAGTTTCAGCGCAATCAAAAATTTGGTTGTAAATTTGAAATGGAATGACCCATATGTAAAGAGTCTTCGTATTGGCAATACGCCTGCAGGTGCCTCTTAGACCTTGACAATAGCGCCATCTGACACGCGAACTATTGGGTATCTAGAATTAATTGGAGGAATGTTAATGGAAAAGTTCAGTGAATATCAATTCATTGTAATCAAAAATGTTTTATTACTGTTCAAAATTAATTATTTAGTGTAAGATTTCTAGTTAATACAATGTAAGGCCAGGTGAAAACTATTAAAGTTATTAATATAAGCATTGACGAATATTCTAATTACAACCGAAAAATAACGTAAATGATATTGCATATTCTTCTTCTCATTAAAATAAAAATTAATACTAATGATAGGTCATGTATAATCACAAGAAGCAATATCTATAGGTAAGTTGCTTATGAAGCTTTACTACATACAAAACATACTGTGTACTATATTACGGAATTTTATGTCAACTTAAAAAAGTTTTTAATCGTAAGGGGCTAGTATGTATTTCGGAAAAGTAAATCATACTAGCCCAAGCGCTAAACTTGATCGATTAGTTTCAGAAATGCATTCAAAGTCCATTATTAAGACAGGTCCGCCAAATGTGCATTTTCAATATATGTTTGTAATCTATTGCGTGTTGCGGATTGAGGGTTCCCGGTACCAAGGGTTTGTGCTGAATATGGTTACAATAATTGATAAGCGGTCGCGGACAATTGTCCCGGGATGGTCCCGAAGGAATAAAACGTAATCGGAGGCGTATCAACCGTGCCGAAAGCTGAATGGCACCTGGGTGAGGTGTCTTTAACGGTCACTGTGGGATACCGGGCGAACTCTCAGAGTATGCAGCCTTCTCCTTGCACGCGGGACTTTAAAAGTATAGACAAACCCTTTCCCTAGCTGCTCTTGGGAACAACAATGAGACCACAAAAACACGAAAAAGTTGTAGATGCGGTACAAAACGATCGAACGCGCAGAACACCCGACAATGGGTGGGCAAAGAATGCCGATCATCCTAGAGTTCGGGGTGCTGAAAATAATTTGGATAGAAACACGACGACGAATCGGCAAAACGCCAATATTGAGTGGACGAATCAACTCAAGGATGGATTGCTAGACTGCTACGATGCCAGCCTTATCTCTGTTCTCCAAGGCTTTATGGCGCGTATGCATACTCTGTGGTGCCAGAAACACCCAAAGCTTCAGCACGTTTCGGTTCAATCGTTGTGAAATCAACGTGCCTACCTCTTTAAGATTAAGATCACCTGCGAAAAGCAGGCACCTTCTGAGAGATGATCACGATTTCAGGACAAGAAGGAACAATAACGTGCAAGTTCCTCCTAAGTCCCAAGATCTGGCTGAAATGGATGCTACCATTCCTGGGGAAATCTCGCAAGAGTCCGACCTCTGGACCATCAATTGCACAGTTTATGGTGCTGCAAGAGCTTTGGCAGATTCAAATCTAAGGCTCAAACCGATGATGGATCAAAAGACCAAAAGACGCTTGCATCAACTGAATAAGAAGATTGAATGGGCAAGACAGAATGCGTTCCGTGTTCAATGTGTGATTGACAACATAACATCTGGTAGGCCGTTCACGGAACGCGTTCGAATTTCGCCCAAGAACTGAGGATTTAGAATCACACACTGAACAAGACGAACCTGATGACAATCATCAGCATATTGTTGACAAAATACGGCTGTTATCGGACGGAAGGAGGATAATACAGAAGAGGGAGAGATGGATCAGGGGGAATCAAAAGTTTCTAGCTGACCCATCTCGCCTCTTCAGCGATCACCCTGTTTCTGTCAAAAATCCACCCAAGCCCAACGAGGTACATACTTTTTGCAGACAGGTATACAAGATCCCGAAAACAATAATGTTGGAAGAAGATACTGACAATATTATCCGCTCCAAGAAATTTACGACAACCTCATAAAATCCGAGGAGGAATATCCATCAATCACTGCCGAAGAGGTGAAAAAAGCACTTAGAGGCACGGAGAACTTTTTCGGTGCTGGAGCAAATTGCATCAAGAACTTCTGGTGGAAGAAGTTTACTTCCACACACCAATATTTGGCCTGCATGTTCACCTCATATTTAAAGTCGGAGACGCCCATTCCGGAGCGGCTGATGTTAGAGCGCACTATACTCCTACCGAAAAAAAGCAACTCGTGCAACCTAGAGAATTACAGGCCCATAACTTTTTTGAACAAACTGCATACGATCTTTACAGCTGTCCTAAATAACAGGATTGTTCGGTGAATTGAGCCCATCAACGCGTCCTGTCAATGGCCTGGATAGACTTATCCAGGCCATAGACTCATAGACTTATCATCTGTCTATTGGAAAGCTTGAAGGTGCCTCCACACATAGTGAGATGTATAGAGAGATTAATGCCTCTTTAGAAAACTAGATTCACCATCTCATCTGGAAATTATCGCATGACAACGAACAACGTCACCTTCCAGAGGGGCGTCTTTCAGGGCTATAACATGAGCGACACTAACCAGCGCGAGCATAAGGTCACTCATGTATTTTATATGGATAACCTGAAGATCTATGCCCCTGGTAAAAGCAGACTTCAAACTGCCATAAATATCGTCAAGAAGTACACAGGAGAGATTGGGATGGACTTTGGATAGCATAAATGTGCCAAAATTCATCTGAAGAAAGGAAAGATTGTTGGCGTTCCCAAGGACCCTGAGCTTGTGGATATGAGCGTTATTAGACATTTTATTACTCGAGAGACCTATACATACCTGGGCGTGCCTCAAAACCTCAAAGCCGCATTTAGGACGTAACATCAGTAAAGGAGACTCTCCGAAGCAGATACAAGCACCTTGTTCGACAGATTTGGTCTTCCAATCTGTCAGCGTTGAACAAGATATCTGCGACTAACATGCTTGCCGTCCCGGTTCTACTCTACTCATTTGAGGTGGTTCAATGGACGAAGGACGAGCTTAAGGCCCTTGATGTCAACACACGTAAGATCATGCATATGCATAAAAGCTTGCATATCAATTCGACAGTTCCGCGATTATACATTTCACGCCGTCAAGGCGGACGCGGACTTCTGAATCTCCAGTGTCTTCATAACCGAATTGTTCTAAGTACAGCTTATATCGTAGCCAATGGCAGAGATCCTCTCCTAAAAATGGTCGGGAAACACGAGATGATTGGTGAAGGAGCGTTCCTTTACAAAGCCGCGGAGCAAGCGGCCGAGATCCTTGGCCTAAATTTTAACGTCAGAAGTGAGGAAAGTGCATTTCTCGATCTAGATGCTTCGATTCTAAAAGCCGAAGTAAAGAAAGCAGAGTTTGAAAATTTTCGTCAAGAGCTACTCGACAAGAAAATGGACGGAAACTTTCACAGAAATGTAGAAAAACAGTCTTTGTCGAAGGAGCAAACTTTTGCTTTCCTCAAATCAACAGGTCTTAATTCAGGTATAGAGGGTTTTATTTTAGCATGCCAGGACGGTGTAATTTCCACCTTAGCATACCGTGACCGCATTTTATGCCAAGAAGTTCCAAGCGATAGGTGCAGAGCGTGTCATGCACACGCTGAGTACCTAGAACACATACTATCGGGGTGTTCCACCCACGCAGGAACTACGTATATCTACAGACATAATGCGGCCCTAAGAGTGCTTTACTACCATCTTTGTCGCTCTTGCGGTGTTGGCCGCGACCCTGTCCTGCCGAACGCTCCAAGGGAGATAAATTGATTGTCCAAAACGAGAAGAGCCAAATTTTCTGGAACTACGATTTTCGGACAGTAGTCTCCGTTGCACACTTAAAGCCTGACATTGTTCTCCAAGACTTCGAGAAACGAGCTATATTCGTAATCGAATTCTCGGCTCCGTCCGAATACAACATCACTGCCAAGGAGAAAGAAAAGGAGGAATGGTATCAAGACTTTGAAAGGTAGCTGCAACGATAGGTGGGAATGTAGATGACAGATATAGGAAAAGATTCATATGAATATCTAAAGGATTAGATGAGATAGAAAAGAGAGGATGGATAGATAGAAAAAGATAGACGTTGATAGATGTAGGATACGATGACATAGAGAAGGGGAGATTAAACAAGATATACAGGAATTTATATTCACAGAGAGATAAAACAATATTAACGTGGATATACAAAGGATAAGATAAGATAGAAAAGAGCAGATTGAAAAAGATACATAGGAGAAAATTTAGATGGGCAGAGAGATAGAAAAATATTGACGTGGATACATAAAGGAAAGGTTTAAGTGGAGAAGAGGGTATTGAGAGAGATATGCGTGATTTTAGATTGAAAAATAGATAGAAAAATACAACCGTTACTATAAGTATGATACGATGACATAGGGAAGAGCATTTAAAAAAAAATAGATGGCAATTTAGATTGACAGATAGTTAGTAAAGTATTGACTTTGATAAACGCAGGATAGGGTGAGATGGAAAAGAATTGATTAAAAAAGATACATAGACGGAAATTTAGATGGATAGAGGGATAGAAAAATATAGACGTGGATAGACAAATGATATGATAAGATAGAGAAGAGTGTATAGAAAAAGATCAACGTGAATTCAGATTGTAAAGCAGATAGAAAAAGCTAGACGTTCATAGATGTAGGATACGATGAGATAGAGAAGAGGAGATTAAAAAAGGTAGATGGAAATTCAGATAAACCAAAAGATAGAAAAAGATTGTCGTGGATAGATAAAGGATAGGATGAAATAGAAAATACGAGTACGGTATTGAAAAAGATAGACGTGAATTTAGTTTGACAAAGAGATAGAGTGGGGTACATTTTGTATATCTCTTTCTATAATGAAGATTCAAAATTATTTAAAAAGATAGGATCTCTATCTTTTCAGTTCCAGGAGTTGCCGTTCGGTGGCTGACGGTAAAAGTAACCAAAAAGTGAAATGAGTCTTTTGGCCTATAACTGGAGGGCCGGTAGACTGTTTTGCCAAGTTCCACACAGTTGTCCAGTAAGGTAGGGAAATTAATTTAAAGTGTGTATGTATAGCATGGAAGTCACGTTGTCTTTCTGGTACGTAGTCAACGTCAAATTAATTTTTTAGAATAAATTCCTTAACATTTCGATTGATTTCCCAATTTTAAGGGACAGAAAATGATAAGAATACTCAATCACGGATGATAGAAAAAGAGATAGACAAAGATTCAAATCTATAATAAAGAGATAGAATGAAGTAAAAAAAAAGATAACGGTCATTGGTTACGAAAGATACAGAAAGATATTGAAAATATTGTAAGTCTTAATAGATAAATAGCCTGAGTGGCTAAGACGATAGCGCGTCAGACTTGCGTGCGGGGGGCTCTCTCTGAGCTGGTACCAATAGAAATTTTTCTATGTACTTCTACCGGTGCTTCGGTGGTACGGAACCCACCTTCAACTGTAGATCCCCTCAGAAGAGGCTGGTTACCTCCCAAGGATTAAAAGGGCTTTATGCTGAGTCATGCCGAGCCTGACCTTGGGGGTCACTAGTCAATTTTGAGGAGACACAAAAATAAGTCAGCGATCTTCTTCCGTAGAGGCCCAAAGTCGAGGGGACTAGCGCTCGGTGGTCGCTGGTCGATTTCGAGTAATGAACGTACAAACACACATAAACTTACATAACACACGAAGCCCTTGCTTTGAATCTGTGCATCTAACTGATGGCAGAGTGGGTGAGCATCACTTTGCCGTGCAAAGGAGGACGTCATTTACTGTGCGATATGGTACGTCTGGCAGCTGAGAGGTATATTTCCAGAACTTTAGAAACAACGAAATTTACCAAGATCTAAATACTCGGTGAAGGTGGCCGGATTCGGTGTACTTCCTTGAGAATAAACACGGGTGTGGCACAATAGGCTTTATAGCTTGAGCGCCAGGGGGGTTCCTCACGGGCCCCCCGTCCACATTAAAACCAACAACAACATAATAGATAGATAGAATAAGGGATAGGAAAAGATAAGAGTCCTCGTTCACGAAAGATAAAGAAAGAGATAGCAAATTATTGAGATTGGGGATAGGAAGAGATAGCGTTTTAGGTATACAAATTGACTCATTGAGAGATTGAATAGTTCTATTCTTACCAACTTGCTGGTACTCGCGTTTCTCGCAAAATTTGTTAGTATTATTATCATTATTATTATGTAACACATCGCAGCATCTTCATCATGTTTTCCTCTTCTCATCATATCATAACCTGAAGACGTCACACACGCATATGCTTCCGCCAACGCACGCGCCTATGCATAGGTGCTCGCAAACGCACGGGTGCATGCACACGTCTCCGACCGTTAACTCTAACATTGCACACATTCTGCAGCACGTCCCTAAAAGTGCTAGTTACTTTGATGCAATATATTTTCTTGGAGAGCACGTATCACACAACCTTCCAAAATGTTGGTGAATGCTGGTGCAGGAATCTATATAAAACTGGTTTAATTCTTGAGTCATAACACGGAGAGACACGAAGTTTCTTCTCTCTACATTCTACTGCAGTGTGGGAGAAATAAATCAGTACCTTTGACGGTAATTATTTTTTTCTAGAAGTATCAACATTGGGTTAGGCTTACGCTTTTATGAGTTAATTATACTCCGAAGAAATATTGAGTATTTATTCAAAGTCTCATTTTTTAATACATTATTTTATTAAATTTAATTAAAATTATTCTTAAAATCTAATTGATATTTTAAAAGAGTTATTATCGTTTATTGAGAAAATATTATAGGCTATTTTTATCGAATTCTTTCAGCAAACTATGGTCTATCATTGTGTGATTACGTGATACTAAATCTTGATTTTCGTGGAACAGAATACTTTTTTGGTTCAAACATTTTTTATTCTCTTTTAGCATCCTCATATCTCTGGAGTCAGTTTTTATTTGTGGAAAAAATTGAAAATTCTATTTTTAGTCATTATCAAAACCCGATTTTCAAAACCTTGGAAATTTTAGCCTGAAAATTCCTTGACGATTTAATTGGAATTGACTAACCTTTTTGGATCAAACCTTTTTTACCAGCATTGAGAAACTCAATATCTCGGGAGCGAATTTGTATTTTCTATTTAAACTGAAAATTTGCATGTGTTATCACCATCCGCAGCTGAATCGGCTCCAATTTTTTGTCATTGTCACTTTGATATTGCCCAAATGTCAACTTCTACATTTATTTACCCCAAAGCAGATCACTCTCTCTAAATAAACTTGTTTGGCCTCAATTCAGCTATGTGAACTTTTCAGTTTTGTATTATCAAGTTTTACTGAATACCTAATACTCTACACTTAATACTTTCAGTTGAAATCTCTTAAAAATTTGGAAGAACTTTTACAGTCTTTATAAATCTGTGGAGTTTACTGAAATTTGTTATACAAAAAAAGTTTAAATAACCAACCTACCATCCACGGCTGTGGTACTTCAAAGACAATCAGAGTTATTAAATCATCGAGTAGGACTCATTCACAAAATACGTGATTCGCTTATGAGTGGTGGGGGGGGGGGGCTGTCAAAGTATCATTCTCCATGTTAACAACAATGGACAAAGAATCACGTGGGGGGGGGGGGGGTCCCTGAAAATGTATCACGTATTTTGTGAATGGTTCCCTAGTTCTTATATGCGAACAGTACAGTCTAATAAGTTGTATTTCACGAGGAGTAAATTTATCTGTGCGGTTATGTAAATAAAATTGTTTTTATAAATGTATTTATAAAAATTGATGGAAAAATCGTAACAAATTCAATTTGTAGGTAATTTTTTCTTACTGTGTAATTAAAATTGTAACAGTTTTACTATGAATTAGTAGTTTCGTACTAAAAGTCAGTATCGGAATGCTTACTCTAAATCGACTGGTAAATGAATTCACACTATTAAACTAGAATAAATTTATGGTAATTCAGATTTAGAGAGTCAAATTTCTTTTTTAAATAATTTAAAAATATATATTTGCCTATCAGGGATAGTAATTTTTACCATTTTAAATATTCAAATCGACCCTCTACGAAACTCGAACTTTCCCTCCAGTGATCTTCACTTGACCATCTAGAAAGCTTATCAAAAATAAGCTCAAATTGTTTAGAAGGCATGACAGTTAGTTAGTTAAGAAGGCAAATTGAATTAAATTTCATATTAAAAATATTTGGTTGCATTATCATTTTTTTAATATAAGGTTTCCTGTGTAGTAATTATGTTACAGCCATAGTGATATATTTTTCTATTCACATAGGAGAAGGTGAAGGTACAATAAGAAAGGCAGCGTCAGAGAGAAAAAGAGATATAGAGAGGGAACCTTCTCCCAGTTCAACACCAACGTATCTGGTCTTTAGAAGACGGGACCAGTTTATTACGAGTGCATCGACCAAGGTTGTTGCTCTCTCCTAGAAACAACCTTGAACGACCTTGACGAGTGAAATGGAAGTACATTATTCAGCCAGAGATGTCAAGGAAATAACTTCGAAGCTTGTCGCAAAAAGTAAAGGGAAGAATATTCATCAGCAGCGGAAAAACGTGCTAAACCTTTGCCTTTATAGTCATTGATCGATTCTGTTAAACTTTCAAAATGTATTAGATGGCAGATAACTGACACCTTAGAAAAATTAATATTTCAAAAACGTTTATTACTGGAAAATTCCCAATTCACACATCTTCTTTTATTTTCATTCTCTAAAGCTGGTTTGAAAAAAAAATTGAACTGATCTGCGTGGTAAAAACGAGTTATCTTTCAGGATAAATAACTGGAAACATATTGAAAAAATATAAGTAACTAGAATTTTATGTGAATATAAGTCATAGGAATATCATAAGTCAAGAAGACTTGATAAAAACTATATATTTACCAATTCACATACAAATATTATTTAAATATTCTTCTCAAACATTTAAATCGTTTCGAGTTCTTCTAACCAAAAACATGGTATGTATATTTTACTTCTAAACGATAAATAGTAGTGATAAATTACTATTAGTATACTGAAAAAAATGATTACTTGTACCAAGTGAATTTTACTTGGCTGAAGTAAGTGCAAGTCCTGATTATTTCCAAAGAAATGTTTCTTTGAGGCAAATAAATATATGCACTTTGAATGAAAAACAGAATTTCTTTCAGCCAGACATATGTTAATAGGATTAATTTAACACTGTTTGATTCAAAAATACGACCTGTTGGTCGGAGGGAAATATTTCTTTGAATCAAAGAAATATTAATTGAAGACCAAAACATACACTTTAAACCAAATAAATGACTCATTGTTCCAAATGAATGAGCCATGAACGGGAATGAATATTTCTTTGCACGAGTGCAATAAAGTAGTTCGTACTTCAACTGTAGTGCATATTTTCCTAAATGAATAAATGGACTCTTTCAGCCTTAATTATAATTAACATTGTTATTATTACACATATTTAATTTAAACAATTCACATAATTTAAAATCTTGATGAACCTGAAACAGAAAAATTCGA
>CAKNWW010343631.1:0-13271 GCA_932074435.1 Andricus kollari
GAAATTTAGTTTTATACTTTATCATTTTGAATTTTTTATTGTGAGATAAAGTTTTCTTTAAGCTCTTAGGAATAGCCTATTTATATTAGAAGCTTTCCATTATATAACTTGTTCATTCTTAAACGATTAAATTCAAAGTTTTTGAGTTTAAATGTTTTCTAACTTTAATTTGGAAAGATAAAAGTTCAGAAGACTTTGATTTTGGCTGCCTAAATTTGCAGTTTAGTTTTGGTTACTTCAAATGAAAAAATCTTCAGCTTTGACAGTTTGAACTTTTTAATTTCAATAACTAGGACAAGTTTTTTGAAACCGGGAAAAGACCGGAAAATATTTCCGGCGATAAAAGTGGCCATATTCCATACTAATCCTCGTTAAAGATTAATTTTTCGAATTGTCAACAAATAAAGCTTTCACATTGTAAAAATTACTTAACAATGTACTTGTTTTATAGTAAAGATATATTAAAATACTACATTTAAAAAATATTTTCTTTGCGAATTTCTAAAAATTATCTGTTACGTGGTACATTTATCACTTTAAAGTAAGTCATTCTTATTATTCATTATTTATTTCATTATAACGTCGTATAATACTTATATTATCTGCGTACACTGAAAGTTAAATATGTACAAGTTCTATACAGAGTATTACCAGTGAGAATGAGTATTGACAAAAATGATTTAATTAATTTGTACAAAAGAAATAAATGGCTTTTTCATAGGAAGAAAAAGATAATTGGTGCCCTGCACAATGCGTGACTGTTATTATTACTTTGTCAAATACTGAAAAATTCTATTTTCCTCAGTTGATCGAATAAAAGCTTTCCAAGTACAGATCAAAAAGCGTTGCAAACTTTTCCATTGTTAACGTTTATGTTCGATCCGTCTACAACTTGAAAATTCCATCTAGAAAATTATGTCGAAAACGAGAAAGAAAAACGTTAATTTACTGTACTCAATTCATGTGATTCGCATATTAGTGAATAAATCAAATGTGAGGGAAACCGAAAGTTGTAAAATTCATGTTAGAAACGCGTCTAGTTGGAAACTTTACTTCGGTGATTCTAATAGAAGAATAAACAGAGAAAGTTTCACAAAGGGCGCCTAAATTTTGTCGAACCACCAAGTCGTGCGTCCCATTTTCAATATTTCTTCTCCATATCATCGAATTCAAATTTCACGAAAGCTGGGTTCTGGAAAGTTATATACTGCCACAAATCTTATTTTGCTATTCACTTCTCACATTTTTATTGATCATGCTTTATCCTGTCATAATAAATGGAAAACATATTCCTCCTTCAACTTTGATGGAAGAAACAAGAATTTTTCAAAATATATCACAAAGAAGTCGTATAAGGTATTTGTGATCATAACTGTAGTCAAATGAAAATAACTAAAACATGAAAAACAAGCTTTCATATCTCTTATGTAATTTCCTCTTTTATTTATTTGTCTGCAGTCTATGAAAGTGTGTGAATTAAAATGTATTAACTGAGGGACTAGTCGTACAATTTTTAACTAACTTAAATATTGACTTCAGAAACTTACCAATCTTTCCGAAATTTATTTTTTTCTACTATGAATAGTCTTCCAAAATATTATAATTGGAGTAAATTCAAATTTGGAAAAGCCATTTGTTCGCAAATTCTTTCAGCAAACTTCGTAAATATTTCGTATAATAATAATCCTCCAAAAAAGTAAATTAATATTTTGATAAAGCCATACTCTATTTGCTTTTAACTAATTTAATTACTGATTATTTGATTTCGAAGTTTGCGAGTTTTAATTTATTCAATTGTGAAGGCTTGAAATTCATGATTGTTTAATTACAAATATTTGTTATGTCAAACGATTCAAACTGAAAATTATACAACTGTTAGGGCTTCCCGTTTTATATTCTACCAGTTTGAACGATTTAAATTTGAAACCATACAATTTTGGAAGTTTCAGTTAAAATTTCGTTATAGAATTTAAAAATATATATATTAATTTAAAGCAAACAGTTTTCCATGTTTTAATGTACAATTTTTTGCAATTCTGATCGCTTTTAAATTAAAATTGTTTAATTTCAAATAATTTCAATTTGGAAGAATTCAATCTGAAAACTGTCTATCAATAAGGCTTTTAATGTGAAATTTTATAATTTTGAATGTTTCAAAAGTGCATTTGACCTAAATTTTTTAATGTGTAGATTTAAAACTATTCGTGTGAGAACGTTTTCAGTTTAAAATTTTACAATATTTGAAGGGCGGCAGTGTAAAACTGAATAACCGAAAAAAGGGATTTTTCAGGAGAGCGAAAAAGCATTCTGTAAAGCCGAAATTACTATTTATATATTAAACAAAAGTCCACTTCCAATATGAAATGTTGCTTAATTGAGGTCAAAAAAGTTTGATTAAAAAAGTTATCCTGGTTCAACAAAATAGATTTGCAAGTTAACAACCTCAAAGTGGCATTAACCCAAAATTTAGGTAAGCTATTAAGTATCTGAATGTGGATAAAAAAGTCCGATATATAGAATTTAGCCAATTCGGATACAATCGACCGACATTTTAAAAATAAAAATTCCACGGATTTTCAAAATCGGCTTTGGATAGCGTTTAACGATCGAATTTTCAATTTTTTACAAGATTAAATATTGCTCCCGAGTTATGCGTGTGTTGAATGTGAAGAAAAAAATTTTGATCCAAACAAATTATCCTGTTCCGAGAAAATGAAAATTGAAGATCGCGATAGCACAGTAGTATAACATACATTTTTTTGCTAAAAAATCGAGAAAAAAAAATTATATATATATATATATTTTTTTTTCATTAAATGAAAATAATTTCAAAAAATATCAATGCCGAAAGGTTGAAAAAAATGATTACTACGTTAATATTTAAAAAAAAATTATTGTATCAAAAAATGGGATTTCGACCAAATTCTTTTTACTACAATGTGTATTTGATTTTTTATGTATTCATTATGTAGTAGTAACTGCATTTGTGAGTCAGACATATCGGCCAATACCGTGGATACGGTCCTCGCCGTAGGGAGAGGCTTTGGGGTCACACTTAGGCCTACAAGCGTCGGTAACGGGATTACCCAAGCATCAGGGGCTTTTGTGTCCTCAACCCTAACAATAATAATAATAATAATAAATTTATGCAATAAACCCATTTTCGATAAAAACTTTGGTTATCTAGTTCTGTACTGCCACCCTTCATTTATGCTTTCAATTCGAAATCAAATAGTTTTACAGTCTATAGTATCCATGTATTATAAATTGTTCAATTTTAAATGTTAGTGATTTGAATATTACTTAATTTGTGAAGTCTCTACCTGATATTATTAAGTTTTTAACTTTCTTAATTTATGATTGTTTAATTATTGAGGCATTCAATTTCAAATTATCTTCAATTTTTAAGCCTTTCATTTCAGAAGTTTCAATTTCAAATTTATAAGCAGGGAAAGCCAAACAATGATAAACTTTTTGAATAAATTTCTTTTTCTACAAAAATTATACTTTCTCGCTTTTTTACACCTGTTTCAGTGGAAAAATACTTCCATTATATTATTATTTAGTGCCGTCTTTTTTTCACACAATGGTTATTAAATTAATCCATGCACCAGCGCAAAAACAAATTTTGAAAAACTATCTGATTTTGATGGTTTTTTTATTGAAATTATTCGAATAAGAATGCTTACAATTTTCAAGTGGCCGTATCTAAAATTGCATACAATTATTCTATTTAAATTTCGTCGATTTTAATTAATTTAATTTAAAACTGTAATGACGTTGAAAAACCCGGGCAAAGAACGTTAAAAATGGCAAAATTTCACATCCTGTCCCTCCTTTCCTAATCTTACTGAATAGCCCATTGTTTTATATGTTAATTATTTTTACAGTATTTCTATTTATAAACAGAAAAATATGTGAAATTATCGTAGAGAGGTCGACGGCTTTCCTTTCAAATATAGGGAGTTCATCTTTTTCCTAGGTCTCATTGAAACAAGATCTGGCAGTGCAAAGCGAACCGAGACTTTCTTACCTTCTTTTTCATTTTATTTTTTTCCAGACGGTCCTCTTTCTCGTGCTCGTAAGCCTTTTTCTCAAAGTTTCGTGTGATATTGAATTCTGATTCGAATCCGGAGTTTCGACGTCGACTCGATAGACGCATCTATCCATATCAGTGAACTGTCCTCGAGTGTCTCTGTTCTCTGGGAAGGAAACGGAGGCAGAAGATGGACAGTTCCAATGGCTTTCCGTAACTTTAGGTCCCAAAGGAGTGACCATGGGATCCGTCTCTTCGCCAGAATGTTACCCCTGGGTTGTGAAATGTACTAGACATCTCAAATGTATAATCGACGATTGGAGAAGCTCGCCAAAATATCCTCCGTCTCTCAATATTATCGATTCTGACTTTACGCCAGTGGCTGTAATTTTCCGTTCAACAAACAGAAACATCCGTCATGCTTTCTCTAAAATATTCAACATGCCTCAAAATAGAGAAACTCGAACTTTATAATGTGAAGCTGTTAATCATAATTTTGGAGTATTGTACAAATGACAGACTTCACAGTGCTTCCCATATTCCCCTTTTTCAAAGAATTCCTCTTTTTCTCCCTGTTTACAAGAAACTTTGTTAAATTACAAACTGAAATAATAGAACCCAATGAAAATTCGATCATTTGGTAGAAAATTCATTTTTGTTACAAATCCAAAAGTTTCTGATTAATGTTTAGTCTTTTTTGTTTGAAGATTAGACCATTTGGTTGAAAATTTAAGTGTTCCATTAAAAAATTAACTATTTTGTAGAAAATTTAATTTTTTTTATTAAAAATTCCACTATCTTGTTAAAGTTTAATTTTGTTATCGAAAATTGAACAGTTTGGTTGAAACTTCATCTTTTTTGAAAGAAATTTAATATTCTTTATTAGAAATGTCATCTTTGTGGATTGAAAATAAAGTTTGTTCTTTTTAAATCCGACCATTTCGTTGTAGGTTGAAAATTCAACAATTTGGTTAAATATTCAACTATCTTTTTGAAAATTTAATTAATTTGTTGAAAATTCATTTCTTTTATTCAATAGCCATGTTTTAGTTTTTTGTTAAAAATATATCTTTTCGGGTTCAAAATTCTACCTTTTTTTTAAATTCATCGTTTTGGTTAACATGTTTTATTATTTGGTTGAAAATTTGATTATTTTGTTGAAAATTCAACACTTTTGGTAAATGTTCTGAGCAGGCAAAAATTTTAAGAAAAGTCATGAAAACGTCCTGTTTTAGGCCTAGCAACGTTCTAAAAACATCCAGTGTGAAAAATACGTCCTAAAAACGTCTTTTGGCCTGGGACGTTCAAATAACGTTTTTTGACCTCAATCTCCAGAAAATGTTTTGCCTGCTGCATCATCCTTTTTGATTAAGACTTTAACTCTTTTGTCGAAAATTAATCTGTTTTGGTATAAAATTCGTCTTTCTGGGTTGAAAATTCAACTATTTTGATGTAAAATTCAAGTATTTGTTTGAAAATGAACTTGTTTGTTGAAAATTCAATTGCTTTGTAGAATATTCGTTTTTTTTTGGATTATACATTCAAGTATTTTGGTTGAAGATTCAACTATTTTGTTAAAAATCTGTCTTTCTGTTGGTTGGAATATCAACTATTAAATTTTTGTTGGGAATTCGTCGTTTTTGGTTAAATTCGACTGTTTTTTATTTAGAATATTTTTCTTGTTAAAATATCAACTTTTATAGTTTTTGTTGGGAATTAGTCTTTTTGTGGTTAAAAGTTGAACTTCTTTGTTAAGAATTTATTTTCTTGCTGAAGATTGATCGGTTTAGTTAAAAATCCAACTATTAAACTATTAATTGGTTTAAGATTGAACTATTTTGTTAAGAAATTATGTATTTTGTGTTAAATTTGTCTTTTTTGTAGAAATTTATTCTTCTTGATTGAAAACTGAACTACTTTGTTGAAAGTTGAACTTCTTAGCTAAACATTAATTCTTTTGGTTGAAAAACTTCAGATTTAACTGTATTATTTTGGTAAAAAATGCAACTTTTTGCTTGAAAATTAAATTTTTGTTGAAAATTCAATTGTTTTGTAGAGCATTCGCCTTTTTGCCAAGTATATGCGCAATGTTATGGAAACGGTTCATGCGAACCTGACTGTTTCCGTTTCGATTCCGCCGATTTAGTAACAAGGCTATTTGTAGGCAACTCCTGACACTGTTACAATATCGGGGTTCTGGTGTAATAAACTGGCGAAAAATAAGACAAATACGCATTTTCATTCGATTTACTTTGTAAATCAAAATCGTGACGATCCCTCAAACCCCCCTTCAGCGACACGAGGTTTATGGACGGCCGCTGTTTAATCCCTGTTTTAAATTGACATGTATGAATGATCTAGAAAGTAAATTAATAAAAATATGAATGTGAATGCTTTGTTTCAGCTGAAAGTTTGCCAACTGGATTTCCGATGATCACCCAGGCTCCAACGACTAAAGTTGTCGAAATGGGACACAACGCCTTGTTATCTTGCACTGCAATCGGATCGCCACCGCCTATAATATCATGGGTGCGAAACATGCTGCCAATCGACACGTCAAATCCACGTTACAGCGTTCTGGAATCCGGTAAGTAATCTCTTCAGTTTACCTGATAAAAAATGACGATGATACCAGGCAGCTGCAAGAAACTCGATGTTTGCGTTCGCGTATCAACGATAGCACACAAATGCGTAAGTCAGTGTCAACGCATGATAGGGCATTGATCGAGTGGCTGCCTGATATACGAGTACGAGAACACACTATCCATCTCGCATTACCAAGTGCATCTTTAGTCAAGTGCCTTTCGCATCGGATCTCGTCAAATGTTCTCACTTAATCTAAATATTCCTTCGCATCAGCTCGAACTTTCCAAAACTTTATGCACCTTTCTTCAGAAGATAAATAAATTTATTTATACAGAAGCAGTAAAATATTAAAGAAAATATTTTTCTTATACTCTGAGAGAATTGATATCCTATTTCTGATATGTCAAAAATGGAGCCAGGATATTCGCTTGTGAGGAAAAACCTGGAAATCAGGAAAAAGTCTGGGAATTTTGTTGGTAAGGGAAAGTCGAGAAAAAGTCAGGGCTTTAAAAAAAAATGATGAAAGTCAGAGATTTTCTGTAAGAAGCACTTTTCGGTCAACTTTTTAAGATAAAGTCTCTATAGTCTTTTTGAAGTGAAACCTCTTTTGAGGCGGGAGTGAATTGTAAAGGCGACCGATTGCACGACCGAACGAACGGGTTCCATGTCTCTGCCTCTCTTTTTCTCTCTCTCCCGCTCTTATTTAAAAAATGTGTTAAATAAGCATTTAAAAGAAATGTCAATTGGTTGTAAAGAATTTCCTTCAATTTGGGAAGATATGGAACGATTTTATAGGACCCATAAGGTTTTAGGATATTTTAAAGGATTCCACGGGATTTTATAAGATTTTATAAATTTTAAGGGATTTCAAAAGTTCTCAAGGTATTTAAATAAATTTCTCAGGATTTCAGGAAATATTAGATTTTATGTAATTTCACGAGATCTTAAAATATTTAAATGAATTTCAAAGAATTTATTTCCATGAAGTGAGGTATATCTTAGAGTTTGAGGTTTGAAGATATGTTCAACTGTTTTTCGCAATTTGTTTGGAATTCCCCTGAATTCTTAATAATTATCCCAGAATTCTTTTTAATTCTTTGGAATTCTCTTGAATTTTTTGAACTGACTTAAATTCTTCTGAAATCTACTCAATTTAATGGATTACATATTTTTGTAGTTTTTAATTCCCTTGATTTTTTAAAATTTCGCCTTGAGTTTTTATGAATTTTATCGAATTCTGTTAATTTTCCTGAAAATCCTCTAAATCGACCTGGTATTCTTATAAATTTCATCGAATTCATCTGAATTCTTCTAAATTCAGAAGAACATTAATGTATTTTGGTCACTTTAGGTTTAAATAGATCTGTTCTTCAAATTTATCAATTTAAATTTAAAGTTTTATATCCCATTAATAAAAGATTCTATATTAAAAATGTTATAACAGATAGGATTTTAGTCTTTAAATATTAATGTTCAGAGAAAATGAAAAAATAGTCATGAAAACATCAGGGAACAGTTACGGAATTTTGAAAATGAAGTTTTGCCGCCACCCATCATAGAGCATTAGAAGAACTGATTGTATTATGGACGTAGATGCCTATTACCCACACTTACCGATATCGACAATTTTCGAGGGTTCGTGTCCGTGCTGATTTGGTTTGGATCTATACTAAAATTGCTATTATGATCTTATCACACTTTCGTTATATACTGCCTACAATTTGACTCAAAATAATTGTTCATGCATGCGAAACTTCGAAAATTATCCATCTCGACAAATGTTTAAAAAGTTCTCTGATTGCTTAAAATCACAATTTATCGGTGGTTCCAAATGAATTGATGTTGTCAACTTGTATAGGTTTACTTATGAAATGTGTGTTTTTCTGCAGACATCAATACAGTTTTTTAATTTTCTCTGATGTACCTTGCCAGGTTCCGTATAGCTTGCGATGTGCTTTTTGCAATACATTATGTCGCGTATTTTATGGTGTACCTTCTCAAGAAGGAAAGAAAATCGAGAAGCTTCACCGGTTGCAACGAGACACATGAGAATAAAGTTACGGGTACGAGTGAGTGAGTGAATGAGTGACTGACTGAGTGCTAGCTTCTTAGTTCTTACCACCAGGGTCTCTCAACTGTTTATGGCTGTCCCGTGTTTTTAAGATCTCACATTTTTCGATGAAGGTATTAAAAAAGTAAACTATATATGGGTGAAAATCAAAAAGTTGGAATTATTCAATTAAATTTTTTGTTTGTCAAAAGTACTCCAGAACAACGTAAAACCTGTCTTTTCTATTCAAATTTATCACAATAAGTTTAAAAATAATAAGCGAGTTAAGGAAATTGACCCTTATTTAAAATTTCAGTTTTTTTTTAAATTATATATATTCACTTTAAGTCCTTAAAAATACTTTTTATGTCGATATAATAATTAGACCTGCTTTTAGAGCCTTCACTTAGGTAAATTTATATTTCCTTGTTTCTTTTTATTTATTATATTCAATGGAAATAAATTTGGTGTTATCGGATGACGAATGACAAGGTTATCCAAAGAATTCTTTTTATTTTATAGTATATTTTTAAGTTTGAATAAACTAACAATCAAGGGTTTTGTAGGTATCAATTACACGGGCTACTAAATTAGTTATGTTAGTCAAGTAAAGGCGGCATAAGTACAATTAAATTTATACACCTTGAAATACATTCAATAATCTTCAATTATTAATTAGTTTAAATGTGGAAATTAAACTCTTAAGCCATAAAATTAATGAGAACTTGTTTATTAATGGTTGGCTCGTTAAGATGGTTTGGGAATGTTGAGAGAATGAATGCACCATAGAAAGACAAGAGCTTGCATGAGAAAATGTATGGACGTGAAGGTAGCTAAAGAGGTATTCCAGGACAGAAAAGTGTGGCGACAAATAGTTTTTAAGAAATTCATGAGGAAGAGTGTCAGTGGAGTGAAGGACACCTGAAACAAATGAACTTGAATACTAATGGGCCCGAGTGGGGAGCTTTACATGTTAACTTGGTGAGTCTCTTCACTTGGGGTGATCGCTAGAACGATTGATCAACAACCTGGGTCGGAGCAGTATTGCGGAATGAACGTGTTGTTTAAATAAATAACACGGGAATTCTAGATCAATCTAAAAATCGACACCTTCTCCCCCCACATTAACCCCTTCCTCACAGAGCGAGTCACGCTTACCCTGAAAGGTTTAATAAAAGTTTAAGGCTTATTGGTATAATATAATAACATATTAAAAGCTTGGGGACATTTCAAAAGAGATTATAACTCTGAAACTATAATTAGAAACGAGAAAAAACTTTATTTTATAATTCTGCATTTAATTCTGAAAAACACGTATATTTAACAGATAGATCTTAAGCTTTCTTTTAAATTATATAAAGCTATACATTTAAAAAAAGGTTGTCACGCAATAAGTTCCGAAATGCCATTTACTCTTATTTAATCAAATTTATTTTTATATCGAGTAAACTAAAAATAATTTGGACATAGGGCATTGTGGAAAAAATAGCCCTAATGAAACCCTATCATTAGAAATAATTGTTCTTCTAAATACAATCACATAATATTTCAGGGACATGATATTGTCAATTTTTTTATTAACCTATTGAATTCCGAATATTATATACATTAGCTTCAAAAAGCGTTAAAAAAATGTATGCTCAAAAGAAGAAAATTGAAGTTACTACATAATTTTTAGTGTTGTATGTATTATTTTTCTATATGTATAGCATTAAAGTTAGGTTTCTTCGTTAAAAAGCAAAAACAAAAAATACAAATTGTTATTCTTTCTGTGAAACTCTTATTCTCTGTAGACCTAAAGGAATACGTTTTTACAATTTTCATGTGACTTATGCAACTTTTTTACAAGCAGTCTGGACTGAGTGACTTATATATAAGTTTATTATTTAAATAAAGTCATGAATTGATTTTGCTACTATTTTCCCAAATTTATGCCACTATTGATAGTATTTTGGACCGCAGAAGTTAATCCGAGTCCGAATTCATTTTATTTTAAATTCGCCTTTCATTCGTATTTAAATCATTTTACATTTAGATCCATGAACAAGTAATATATGTTCCATTAATCCACCTATGAATACAAATTTACCAATTCATATGATGGCTTAGAAGAAACATAGTAACAATTTCGTATATTTTTATCTGGAGAATGACATTTTATCATATCTTTTCAAAAATTGTTACAGCAATTGCGTAATTGATGTTGCATTTTGTTGAACAGTGACAGTAATATTAAAACGAGATCCTAATATTAATAATTTTGAAGGTTTCCAATTGATAATATTTAAATTTGAAATCAATAGATTTGTGTTAATTCTAATTTCAAATTTTTTATTAATCACGGCTTATCGTATTTTGAAACTAGCTGTGAATTCGATCTCGGGTGTTTCTACTTTTTTCTATTTACAATTTTATGGAGCTGATTTGATCAGCACTTTGCTTCCTTATTAGGATTGATTAGCAAATATATTCGCTTGCTCATAGAGGAAGTTAAAATAAAAAAATACAAATTGGTTAGTCAAAACGTCTCGAAACAAGCACGCGTTTTCTATTCTTAAAGTACAGATTTTTCAAATTATATAAATTACCATAACTTCTGTACTATTCAATACAATGGATTAATACTACAGGTCAATCTATTTGTCTCGAATCAAGGAATCCATGCTGTTCTTGTATCAATTTTGAATAATGTTAATGAAAAAAGTTTAACTATAAAAACCCGAGTTTTCAAATATTATAAATGACCATAACTTTCTTACTCTTCAATAAACTGTATTAATATTATAGGTCAGTTGATTCGTCTCGTACCAAAGAATCTTTTATATTGTTGCAAGAACTTTGAATTATGTTAAGGAAGAAAATTTTGCTATAAAAACCCATTTTCAAAATATTTTAAGGTGCTGAAAAAAAAGATAATAAATATTTTTAAAAATCCTTCGATCAGTTTTGAGATCATAGTGGTGAAAAGAAGCCCTCCAAACTTCATCAATGTATCTGCAAATGTCTTCAAGTTATTGCGTTCACAAAAAAATGTGACATTCATACACCTATCCATACTCACATCCACACACACGCACACACGTCCATCCGGACAATTGGTCAGAACATTGTATTGGTAATTTTTTAATCGAGGAGCTTTCAATTAAACGAATTTAAAATTGTTTGAAATTGTTACCGTTACGAAGCTTCCTCTATGAGGAAGCAAAAATATTAGACATTTGAAGAACTCATTCAATATTTTTTAATTTCAAGTGCTACTACATTAAAAATTTCACACTTTGACCGTTTCAGTTTAAAAAATTTAGTTTCAGACGCTTTATAATCAATGTTATTCCCAATATTCAATTATGAACACTTCAAAAGCTTCGATCTGAAATTATTTCTTTCCAACCTAATCGTTTTTCATTTATTGATTAATGGTTCAAATAGGCCCATAATGGTCAATTAATGTAGTTTTTATGAAAAAATTTAAATGATAAAATTGCAAAATTTTAATACTTTCAGTCAAGACATTCGATAATGTATGTTTAAAAAATATGTATCAGTATATCAAAAAACTTCAAAAACTGAAAAGATTTCAGTTTTGAAAACTCAGCTTTCGTTCTAGTAAACGGGAATGGCTTGTTTTTAATCAATTTCTTGAAAATCGATCGGGTCGCTTTTCTCATTACCAAGTGACAGCTTCTTCGATTTCAGTTAAATATTCTTTCGATTTCCTCATATTTCGATTCCTCGTATTTTGTCTTTTTTCACCACTAAGAAGTAGTGCTCCGGGGATCAGGTTTCCGGTCGGGAGTGTCTCGTTGGAGAGAGTATTTCCTTCTTGGTATTTCTTTACGACAATTTTCAACAAAATTGCAATGGAATGTGTATATGCATGTCTGGGATGCTTGTACACTCTCTGGTATGTTTTGCGGCATTACATTACATCAGCTGCACTCCCATACGTGTTCGTCTGCCACGTCTAATGCACATTTTCCACGTCGAAGTAAATGCTACATCGCAAAGTTAGACCATATAATGGAAAACCACAATTCCGACATAAAAGCACCCGATTTCTAAAATTGTGTTCAATATAATAAACAATACACCGGTAATGCATTTTCCAATTGTAATTTTCATCCACGCTGCAATTAGTAACAGGGCTTTTGACCAATACATTAGCAGTAGAATATTGCTATCACTTTAAACAAGGTGGCCGAAAAAAATTTTTTTTTAATTTTTGATAACGTATCATTTACGGTATAACCTTAAAAAATCTCATAGGAAAATTTCCTTGACATTATGCAATTATTAAACTACATTTTGTTTAAAATTGTCATTGACGACTTGTTGTCGAGTCAAAAACTCATGGTAGTTATAAGGAAATTTTCCTATGAGATTTTTGAGGTTATACCGTAAATGATACGTTATCAAAAAATTTTTAATTTTTTTTTTACAATTTCCACTTTATTTTAAACTTTTATAATAACAATTTTTACAAGATACAGAAAAATGTCAAAGATACTAAAAAAACTCAACATAGTCTGCAGCAGTTTTTCTTTTCTGTCTTTATAATAGAATAATAAAAAAAATTTTCAACACCAAAAGAAGCGGAAT
>CAKNWW010343632.1:0-13934 GCA_932074435.1 Andricus kollari
TCGCTTATTTTTCCATAATTTTTAATTTTAAATATGTTTTTATTTTATTTCGTATTCAATATTTTGAGTTTATTATTCGCTTTTATATTAAAATTGAAACTTACGTAAAAGATATGTTGTCGTTTCACTTAAGTGACATGTATGCAATAAATATTTTTTTACTAGACAACTGATTATCGAATAAAACGAAATGATGAAATGGATGAAGTATATTAATACCTACTAGAAATATGTGAAAAGATGTAAAACGGAGAGAAAAATAAAGGGAAATATCAAAGTTTGTCAAAAAAAGAATTTGGATGTCCAGAAAAAAAGCATTAAAAATGAGCAAGAATGCGCGCAGAGAATTCAACTATTAAGAGAAAGAATGACAGAATTCATTATTTTTAAAAGAAACACAGTTTGACTCAACCTGCCAGACGTGTGGAGCGTTTGCAGAGCAAATAAAATTAAGGAAAGGAATCTGAAATTCATACACTATCCAATTCTGCCATTATAAATAAAACAAAAGGGACATCAAGGATAGGAGTAGATAAGGAAAAAGTGAGAAGGAACCGGGAAAAAACATATAGAAGAATACAGGAAAAGGAAGAAGATTTGAAAGAAGGTAACGGAAGATCTTAGATGATAAAAGAATACGGAGAAAAAAGCGAAGCCAGGGGTTTTTCCAGATTCACCATTATGAAAAGTTTACAAAATAATATAGTAGTCAACACATTAGGTAACTCATGCTATTACAAAAAAGTTATTATGAGGAGAAGCAGTTAAGAATAGACTGAAAAAAGCGTTTAGATAAAAGTCATAGACTAAAATCAACAATGCAAGAATGAATTATAATAAATACGTAAAGAGGTATAGAATTCCAAGTCGATTCAGAAGAAAGAGGGAAAGAAAGCAGCCAAAGAGTAATCTGAATCCGTAAGGGAAGAAATGGGTTTTGGTCCCTTCGACTAAGGCCCTTATGTTTGTCCAAAAGTCTATTCCTTTAGTGATACCACTGCTGAGGAATACATCCTTTTTTGATAAAAAAACTCATGAAAACTAATGAAACTCATGAACAACGGTAAAAAACAGGTGTTTTACATTTATTAACGAACGATAGTGATAGTCGCACGTGCCTGGGGAAAAAAGATATTAAGAAAAACGTGCAAAAAAGAGTGCTTCTTGTTTCCAATAAATAATTACACAAGAAATATGAAGGTAAATTCTCATCAAAAATATCTAATGCCCTTTCTTGAAAATAAGGCCTAACTAGTACAAACATCGCTTCAATCTTTATCTCTTGACACAATATATACCTAAATGGTGCCCTAATATTAAGGTTTGGTGGATAGAGTTGGAAGTGTTTAAAAAAAAAATGCTGGCACCTACGTATCTCACGATAACGACCCAAACAAAGTTGATGATTTTGTCTCAGTACTGACTAAAGCTTGTCCTGAAATTCTTTTAAGCAAGATTTTGTCAGAAGATATAATTGCTAAATAAAAATTGGATGAAATAGGATGTCAAAAAAGTAAATTACGCCAACAGTTAGCTCTCAGGCTTTTGCGACGGTCTATAATTTTATCTGCCTATGTCTGTGAGATGCATTGTGACGTTAGGCACTGCCACATCTTACTGCAGGTATAGAAGTATCATGTTTCTCAGTTTATTTCAGTTTTTAATGGAAATTATTGTCCTTTCGGGACATTACATTTTTGGCTAGGTATAAAAAAATTCTGCTAACCGTACTAGGTTATGTGAAGGAAGGATGGCCTAACCAAGATCCTATTTTTGGTAGAAAGGTAAAGAGGAGTATATTATCATGATTAGGATATTGTCAAGCATATTATCACCTAGTAAGCCTCTCAGTTTATTTTTCAGATACTTACTTTTACACGAAATATTCTCCGTAGATAGCATAACAACCCAGGTGAAACGTTTATATATGGTGGACCTGGGATATTAAAAGCGTGTCAATTTAAGAAGTTTTATTTTAAATTCTTTCAAAAGGAAAAATTGTATACCTTCTTTAGTGGGAACTGTTAAAAGATGTTGATTTGTTTGCGCCGTTTGTAAACTAATCTAGAAGATAAGAGTGTGAGAAATTTTTTCAGTTTAAAATATACAAGAGCCTCTTGTAAATTATTTTAAAATTTCGAATTATTTTTACCAAAATTCGAGAAAAAAATTAAGTTTTTAATTTATCAACCTTTTTTTTAAGTATAATTAGCAGCAAACGTATGTATTTCAAAATGTAAATCGAATTCTTTATGCAGTAAAAAAAATCATAAGACACTTACAATTTGAATACCAACATAAAGATAAAAATTTGAAAAAAAAAAATGCAAAACTTCAAAAGTAAAAGAAGAAACAGGAAACGGAAAATAACAAGGGATCAAACTTTCGAAAACACACATAGGCTCTGGTTTTAATAAACGAAAGATAAAGTTGTTGTAAAATTCCGTTTACTGTAGATACTTCTTACATTAAAGTTCACAATTTTGTATCTACAAATTAATATAACCCATTTTATACACTCTATGACATTATCTAGATATACTTTACAAATATTTTAATGATGAATCCGATTTTTTTCTATTTTCACGTATATAAAGTACCTACTTACGTTTCGATTCTTATTATATTTGCACAATCTGAATTGTTAAGAAATTGTTGCTACATACTTAAAATATTCTATTTCATACATTTTTCCTATGCTTTTTTTTTTGAATATGCAAAACTTATACGCACATCAATAATTCTGTTTTGAACAAACAACGGAAATTGTAATGCATTAAAACTAAAGACTAAATAAAAATTTGACAAATATATAAAATATATAAATACATGAAAACGAATTTTCCAATATAAGATTAAAAATATTTTATTTATTTTATCATATTTTATAACCTAACAATCAGAGTTGAAACAACTTGCCGATAATGACTTCTCAAGGAACGAGAAAGACAAATAACTTACGTTCCACCAGCGCAGGTCATTTAACACAATATTAGGATTTCTTCATCTTCCCAACGATAATTTCAATTATAAAAACAATGCCAGAGATCAGATATCCAATGACAAGAATACTTACAAGTACTGGGAAGAGTTGATTGTACCCGATCATGAGATGGTCTAATGCTTCTTTTGCCATCCCTGAAAACGATGTGATAGGTACAACATTTTTATTCAATTTCTCAAAAACACCAAATGCCGTGAGTCTCAATAAAAGACCATGAAATCGTTCTACATAAGGTGATCCTGGTTCTAAGTAAAATCCTTCTGGTGATATGACGAACGGTTCTTCTACAACGTTTATTAAGGAATCCCCATCTTGATTCCTGAAATACATTTGAAAATAATCTGCTGCTCTTTTTCTCATAAGACAACTGATGTTCTTATCTGTAATTGCATGCTGAGCACACTCATCTGTGAAAGAAAACCGCTTCAAAGAATTCCTCACTATGCTTAACTTTCGGATGTCCCTTTCCATCCAACTAAGGAATACTGGACTTCTTATCAATAAAAGATCTGAATTGTTCAATTCAGCTAAGGTGGTCAGTTTTGAATCCGAATTCAAGTTCAAGTTTACACTCGTAATCATTGCATGAAGTTGCGAAGAGTACATGAAACTCACAATTACCATGTAGGCAAATATGATCCTGGCCTTCCAATTTTCCGGTTGTTCGGGAACTGTTAAACCCAATACAACCTGCACCGTGAATGAAAGATTCCAGTCATTACTGTAACGTTTCAAAATGTACATAAGCAGCCACAGAATTCCAGAAAATACTGCAACGGGACATAGTGAATAGAGAAAATTCGATACAGCAAAATGTATCTGTTGATTCTGCATTTTTGCTGTCACACCATTAAGGCTTCCTAATCCAATTGAGAAATGTTCTAAACAAGATTCTCTGCAGAATTTCCTTCTTGTTGATCGCATTAGTAAGATTGGCATGATTTGGATTTTGTTCTGGTATAGCCGATCAAATAGGTAATTTAACGGCCATTTTTCTCCGTACGCGGTTACAACATGAAGTCTGAAGTTCATGTTTGTCGCGAAAGCTTCAAAAAGGCGTAGGCTAGGTCCGCCACAGTTAATTGGATAGCCACTCGAGTTTTGTTGGACAAGGAGATCGGGAGGCGAATGAACGCATGCTGCTTCTAACTGAAATCCGTTCATGTTTCGTAATTTGTCCGGGAACAGCGATGTTTTTGATGTAAATCTTCTTGTCGAAAAAATCTTCGTAAAAGGATTGTAATACTGCACTTTCGACGTATTTCCAACAATTACAAGGATGGTGACGTCTACGAATTGATTATTCCAGGCATTTCTAAAAAAATTCTTCTTGTTGAGATCCAGTGTTGTTACCACTTCAGGGAATTGAATTACGATACACTTTGGTCGAAAACGCCCTTTTAACGAGTCATTGATCAATTTGATTACTTCTTGTGCAATGCTGAAGTCTTGAAAGTCGATTATCATAAAGAAAGTTTTCCTTGAAAATCTAAAAGCTGGCAATTGTTTCAAATCTCGTATGGCTTCTGTTCCTGTTAAGTTTCGAACAAAATAGTGAATACTTGGTTTGATTGGTTTGATTTCCTGAAGAATTCTCTCGACCTGGGTTTCCATTTTGAAAAGATCTTTGTTAATTATTAACAGTGTTTGATGCGTGGAGGAATCCTGGCTCATATACTTTGTTAAGCCATTTAACCACTCTGAATTATTCAAATCGCTTTCACATTGAAGAAAGTCAAATGTTGAAAGAAATACCATCAAAGACAATATAATATTCAAAAACATTCTCAAAGCTACTCTCGTATTTTTTTTATTTAATTTAATTTTACTGCACAATAGGTTTAAGAGGCAATATTCAAATTATTCCGAAACATTCCATACTTCGGAGGTTATTACAATTTTTAATAAAATGTAATCTTTCACTGGATTGTGTACGTTGTTTTACGGAATGAAGAATATTTCACGAGCTTCTAGTTATTTTACGCGCCACGTTTTGAGGAACGTTCGACCAGTTAGTACGGATATGACGGGACGAATGACAAATAAGAACAGTGTTAAATCGTTGTATCGATACATGTAGTATAATTATTACCTTCAGTTTGGTGACCGAGTTTTGCCCTAGGGAAAAAAGACATGTGAATATTACAGTGTTTATGTATTTTAATGCTCATGAAAGTGGAAAAAAGGTTGCCAAGAAATCGATATATTTTTCTCATACTGGACGGTAATGGTGGCTACCAGCCGGTCAATTACAACTTCAAGGATCATACCGATACTAATGTTCAATTTTCAGATTGAAGGCGAAAGAGAGAAAATATTTTGAAACATTTTGATTTTGCGTATTGATAATGTACTAGTGCTATTTAGCCTTCCATAATAAAGAAATTTTTTAATGAAGCACAAGAATGGCTTTGCAGACCCCGTCTAATCTGTATGATCACATCGGGTCTGATTCTAGTGCTATTTAGTCATCCGTATAATTAAAAATATTTATAAACAGGCGAAATAATGGCATAGTCAAATCAGTACAGTTATTTTAATATTAAGAATTAGATTCTTACACACTATCGAAGTTTTACATTTACTTGATATTAAAATCAGGGCAAGTAGCAAAATGATTATTCCACATTGATTCTTTAAACAACTGTTTATAGAATTCTTATCCCTACTCACATTGATTCTTGACTTTTGACTTATAGCAAAACTTTGTTCATTTTCGCAGAACCATATTTCGCTGCACTCAGTATCTAATTTAGTATAACCGTCTACTCGATTCTTATAGATTCCACATACATTAACTCTCGATTTTGTAGAAAACACAAGTCTTCACAAATTAAGATTTCTCCATCTTCTTAATGTCAATTTCAATTATAAAGACGATGCCGAAGATTAGATATCCAACAAAAATAATTGCTACAAGAACGGGTAGAAGTTGATTACATCCGTTCGTTAGATGGTCTAATGCTTGATTTGCCATCCCTGAAATCGACGTAGTCGGTACAAAACTATTATTCCTTTTCTTGAAATCTCCAGAGGCCACGAGTCTCAGAAGAAAGCCATTGAATCGCTCTACATAAGGTAATCCTGATTCTAAGTAAAATCTTTCTGTTGATATGACAAAAGGTTCTTCTACCATGTTTATCAAGGAATTCCCATTCTTATTCCTTAGACGTAATTTTAAAAAAAACGTACTGCTATTTTTGTCATAAGACAACTGATGTTCCTATATGTAAGTGCATGATAAGCATACTCCTCTGATGAAGAAAACCGCCACAATGAATTTCGTACTATGCTTGAATATTGGATACCCCTATACATCCAACTGAGGGCTATTTGGTGAACTACAAGAAAAAGTCCTGATCAATCCGATTCGGCCAAGGTGTTTAGTTTAGAATCTGTTTCCGATTTCAAGGTTGCGCTCGTAAACATTGCATGGAGTTGCGAAGAGTATAGGAAACTCACGATGACCATATAGAAAAATATGATCCTGGCCTTCTAATTTGTCAAATTCTCACTTACGGATAAACCAAGGACGACTTGCGACGTGAAAGAATGACTTCAACGAGTAATGTACCGTTTGAGAATGTAAATCATCAGCCAGAGAAATTTAGAAATTACTGCAAAGAGGCATAGTAAGCACTGAAAACTCCATAGGGCTGAATGTATCTGATGATTCTCTATTTTTCCTGTCAGAGGATTAGCACTTCCTAATCTAGTTAGGAAATGTTTTAAAAAAAGTATCTACAAAAGTTATTTGACGATGAATGCATTAGTAATAGTTGGTTTTTTTTCTGGAACATCTGATCAAATAGATAATTTAAGTTCCCTTTTTCTTCGTATTCTGTTTCAAGATGAATTTCGAAGTTCAAAGACGTTGCGAAAGCCAAATGAATTTGCACGTCTACTAAGTCTGTTAACTTACTTTCAAGCGAAGGGCCACGTTTTGTTTTTGTAGGAATGTTACTAAGCAACGATGATTTTTTTTTAACATTATCGTTGAAAAATACGCATGTATTAACCTTTTTACGCGATTATTAATTGCCTTTACCAAGATTAGGAACATTATTCTTTATGAAAATATGGACTGTACCATAACGTGTTTTCCTGATCAATTTACTAAACAAAGGAATCGAGAATCCTAAATGTTGAAAAATGGTGTTCACATAATATAAAAAACATGTTGCTTTGTGCTTAATAATTGACAGCCTCCAGATCCATGTAAATTTAAATTAGTTTTTTTTTGTTATATTTTCAGAAGAGACAGTTGTACACCTCCTTCAGTATGTGATTTTTAAATTTTTTGATTTATTCGTATCATTGGTAAACTATTTTCAAAAAAGAGACTAAGGAATTTCTCGTTTCAAAATATGCAAGAGTCTCTTGTAAGCTATTTCAAAATCTCGAATTCTTATTATAAACATTCCAAGAAAAATTTCGGATTTCAATTTAGAAACATTTTTTTTTTTATTGAAAGCAAACGCATGTATTTCAAAGTGTCGAATGAATCCCCAATAAAATAAGAATGAATACAGACATTGATATCTGAATACTTATATAAAAGTAATACATTGAACAAACAAATGAGAAAATGTTTAAAACTAAGGTATGACTAAAAAAAAAAACATTTCAAAGACAAATCCTACTGTTTTTATTCTCACGTATATAAAGTAAGTATGTACAATATGATCATAATTATATTTGCATATTATAACAAAATTAAATAGCATTACATTATACTTAAAAAATTGTATTAGACACATTTCTCGTAGAATTTTTTTATATTGGTCTATAACTTAATTCATGCGGTTTTTTCAAACTTATAATGTTATATAATAATAACTGTTATACCATAGTATTATTCGAAGTGTTGCCCATCTCAAGCTATGACTTTTGCCCATCTTTCTGGCAATTTGTGGATTCCATCCCAAAAGAACTGCGCCGGATTGGCGGCGAAAAATGAATCAAGCCAATTTTTGATACCCTGTTCTGATGTGAACCGTGTTCCAGTGAGGGCGTTCTGCATCGACCGGAACAAATGGTAGTCCGAAGGGCCAAGGTCTGGGCTATAAGGCGGGTGGGGTGAAATTTCCCATCCACTGTTTTCCAAATAGCTCTTAACCGGAATAGCAGCATGGGGCCGAGCGTTGTCATTATGGAAAATTATTGCCTCGTGTCTGGTCGCATATTCTGGGCGTTTTTGGCTATTGCTCTCTTCAAACGGATTAATTGTGTTCGGTAGTGTTCTCCATTGATTGTTTTACCCGGTTTTAGCAGCTCATAATAAAGCACACCCTTCTGATCCCACCAAATACAGAGCATTATCTTAGCGCCATGGATATTCCACTTTGCCGTTGATTTGGCTAGTTGGCCGGGTTGCACATATGATTTTTTGCGCTTCGGGTTGTCGTAACGGATCCATTTTTTATCACCAGTAACAATCTGATGCAAAAAGGACTTCGTCTTGTGGCGTTCCAGGAGCATTTCGGACATGCAAAACCGCCTTTCAACGTCTCTCGGCTTGAGTTCATGTGGAACCCAATTTCCTTGCTTTTCAATGTATCCGGCTGCTTTTAAACGTTTCGAAATAGCTGCTTGAGTGACTCCCAAAGATTCTGCGAGATCTTCTTGTGTTTGGAAACAATCTTCATCGAGTAATGCTTCCAGTTCTTCATATTCAAACTTTTTTGGCTGCCCAGGACGTTCTTCATCTTCCAAGCTAAAATCACCACCACTTCCACCAAAATACGATGACTTTCGGCAGCAGTTTACTTCATATGAAAATAATGAAGGAGAACTCCCCGCATAAAAAAACTTTTTCAGGCACAAAGTTCGACATATTTAAGTGAACAAAAATTATAGTTGTTTATGCTTCAAATGAATGACATATACTAAAAAAGATGCACAACGACAGTAGCTTTATAACGCATGTCGGATGTTTGGAACGATGGAATAATAATCAAGTTACGCCATCTCTTTGCAAACCGCACGAATTAAGTTATAGACCCAATAATTATTAACACTAATACGTACATCAATAATTCTATATTAATCAAAAATTTGGAATAAGTAATTAATTGAAACTGAAAGCTGTATCCAAAGATAAGAAAATATCTTTAAAAATAAACTTTTAACAGAAATTACAAAAATACGTGCACGTCCAACTGAAAAGGGACGAGGTTTTCAGTATGGAGTTACGTATAGGAACATAGTGTCAGATGAATTTCCGACATTGTAGGCCTAGATCGAACCCTTCATGGTGAAAATCGAGTCACTTTTGAAGTTGGAACTTCGAAGACCCGCTTTCCGAGTTAAATGCATTTAAAGTTCGCAAGTGTTATAGGTGCCAGTGATTCATTGTATATATAAACGCAAAATACACATACTTCCAGTTCGTTCTAGAATACAATAACAGTGCCAAAATATTTGGACCTTGACTCACAAAAACGCTAAAAACTCCTAAAATAAAATTGACAATATTTTCGTTTCTTCTGGACGTACACATATACAAAGGTCAGTCGAATATACGAGTAAAACATAATTTCTACCGGGCAGTCACATAAGAAGTCCCAGTGTTGTTACACAATGCATTAAAACAAAAATTTTGAGTACAAGAGGCGTAAATCCTGGTAAAATTTTGCTTAGGGTAAAGCAGCAGTTCGGTAGTAAAAATTATCATCAACACAAGTGTTTTCGTGGGAAAAAAAGGTTAAAAGAAGGGGAAAACGTTCAGAAAACACTTCATGCGCGGCAGCCCAGAACGAGCTTTACGTCCGATCACCTTGAAACCGTTCAGAAAGCAATCAAAGAAGATCGTCGCATAATTGTAGATGAAATTTATCAAAAAATTGAAATAAGTCTTGGAAGTGTAGTTTCCATCATCCAAAATGAATAAAGTTTCAGGAAAATCCTGACTAGATGGGTTCGGCAGTGTTCTTCTCTTGCACGAAAAAGCTAGTCCTTGTGGCTTTTCAACACCGATGAGGAGGTAGAGCACTTCTCGTGCAAACGTCTTTAGACCCACCCACCTTTCTTCTATGATACTGAAATTAAAAAACTACCAATTCGGAATTGTAAGAAAACAATAATTTTGTACTCTGTAAAAATTTTCATTTGATAAAAAGTTCCAGAGAAATTCCCGGTTATATTTGACTGACCCTAATAATAATGAATTTTCAACTACAAGATTGCTAAATATACATCGTTACCAAACAGGTCATAATGTACTTATTTTATAGCATTTAACAATTTAGGAATCAATCAGTGTTGCCACAACTTTTTGATAATGAGCGCTCCATTAGTTTCCACAAAATTAGGATTTCTTTATCTTCCCAACTATAATTTCAATTATAAAAACAATACCGGAGATCAGATATCCAACGAGAAGAATAGTTACAAGCACTGAGAAAAGTTGACGGTACCCGGTCATGAGATCGTCTAATGCTTCTTTTGCCATCCCTAAAATCGATGTGGTAGATACAACATTTTTATTCAATTTGTCAAAAACTCCAAATGCCATGAGTCTCAGTAAAAGGCCACGAAATCGTTCTACATAAGGTGATCCTGATTCTAGGTAAAATCCTTCTGGTGATATGGCAAAAGGTTCTTCCACAATGTTTATTAAGGAATCCCCATCTTGATTTCTGAAATACATTTGCAAATAATCTGCTGCCCTTTTTGTCATAAGACAGCTGACATTCCTATCTGCAATTGCATGGTGAGAACACTCATCTATTGAAGAAAACCGCTTCAAAGAATTTCTTACTATGCTTAACTTTTGGATATCCCTTTCCATCCAATTGAGGAATACTGGATTCATTATCAATAGAAGATCTGATTTATTCAATTCAGTTAAGGTGGTTAGTTGTTTTGCATCCGATTCCGATTGCAAGTTTACACTTGTAATCATTCCATGAAGTTGCGAAGAGTACATGAAACTCACAATTACCATATAGGCAAATATGATCCTGGCCTTCCAATTTCCCGGTTGTTCGGGAACTGTTAAACCCAATACAACCTGAACCGTGAACGAAAGATTCCAGTCAGTACTGTAACGTTTCAAAACGTACATCAGCAGCCAGAGAATTGCAGAAAATACTGCAACGGGACATAGTGAATAGAGAAAATTCCATACAGCAAAATCTATTTGTTGATTCTGCATTTTTGCCGTCAGACTATTAAGGCTTCCTAATCCAGTTGCCAAATGTTCTGGACAAAAATCTCTGCAGAGTTTCTTTGTTGGTGATTGCATTAGTGAGATTGGTATGAGTTGACTTTTGTTCTGGAATAGTCGATCAAATAGGTAATTTAAAGGCCATTTTTCTCCGTACCCGGTTACAACACGAAGTTTGAAGTTCATGGTCTTCGCGAAAGCTTCAAAAAGACGTATGCTAGGACCGACAATGCTAATTGGATAGCCACTTGAGTTTCGTTGGATGTAGACATCGGGAGGCGAATGATCGCATGCTGCTTCTAACTGAAATCCGTTCATGTTTCGTAATTTATCTGGAAACAGTGATGTTTTTGATGTGAATCTTCTCATCGAAAAAATTTTCGTAAAAGGATTGTAGTAGTGCACTTTTGATGTATTTCCAACAATTTCAAGGATAGTGACGTCTAGGAATTTATTCTTCCACGCATTTCTAAAAAATTTCTTCTTGTTGGGATCCAGTGATGTTACCACTTCAGGGAATTGAAGTACTATACACTTTGGGCGAAAACCTCCTTTTAAAGAGTCCCTGATCAAATTGATTGTTTCTTGTGCAATGCTCAAATCTTGATAATCGATTATTATGAAGAAAGTTGTGCTTGAACATATAAAAACTGGCAATTGTTTTAAATCTCGAATGTCTTCTGTTTCCGTTACGTTTCGCACAAGAAAGTGAATAGTTGGTCTGATTGGTTTGATTTCCTGAAAAATTATCTCGATTTTCATTTCTTTTTTGAAAAGATCTTGGTTAATTATAAACAGTGTTTGGTGCGTCGAGGAATCCTCGCTGATGTACTTTCTTAAGCCTTTTAACCACTCTGAATTATTCAAATCGTTTCCGCATTGGTAAAAACCAAATGTTAAAAAAAATACCAACAACGAAACAATAATATTCGGAAACATTCTAGAAGCTACTGTCGTATTTTTAAACTTTCAAGCGTCTACTACTTATGAACACTTACTTTCAACTGCAGGTCTAGGCTCTGTTTTTGTAATAAAGTTACTAAGCAACGAAAATTCTTTTTTTTTCAATATTTAAAGTGGAAAATACTGTGTATGTTATGAGCTTTTTTGATTTTGCAAACTGATAATATAGAAAAATAAATTGAAATACGTACATATACTGATAATCGATGATTATAAAGAAAGTTGTCGTTGGAAATCTAAAGGCTGAAAATTGTTTCAACTCTTGTATTGCTTCTGGTATGATTGGTTTGATTTCCTGAATAATTCTTTTGATTTTGTTATCGTTTTTGAAAATATTTTGGTTAATATTTGACAGTGTTTGATGCGTAAAGGAGTCCTGGCTGCTGATATAGTTTATTACACCCCTTAACCAATGTAAATTATTTAAATCTCTTTCGCAGTGAAGAATGCGAAATGTTGAAAAAAATACCAACAACGATGCTAATATATTATGAAACATTTTTGAAACTACCCTCGTCATCCGATACTTCATTTTTAACTGAAAGGTCACGTTCTGTTCTCGTAGTCAAGTTGCTAAGCAATGAAAATTGGTTATTAAATATTATTGTTGAAAACATACATTTATTTTCCTTTTTAAGATTATTGATTGCTTTCCCCAAGCTTAGAAAAACTAATTTGTTAAAAAAATATTTCAGGTACAATATTGTGCTTTCTTGCTCAATTTACTAAGCAATGGTGGAAATTATTCGACGCTTTTTGATTTCGCAAACGCATAATGCACAGAAAGTAATGATATAGAGTATATTATTATCTATAATAATATCGGAATTTCTCAATTTTAGAAAATGGTGCTCACATGAGAGAAAAACCATATTGCTGTGTGCTAACAAATATTAAAAGCCTTCAGATGCTTGCCAATTTCTATTAGTATTTTTTTAATACTTTTTCAGAAAAAATTGATTGACAAATTTGGTTTCTTGTCGGCGATCAATTTTTGTAATCTCATAATCCGCTTTATAACAGAAAAAAGTCTCCGTGCTATTGCTCGGAGATTGTGAATTCTCTTTTGTTAAAGCTCCTTCGGCTTTAACGAACACATTCTTATCCCGCATCTCATGCTGCGCACTCGATTTTGTCCACAGTGCGAACTTTTCATGATTACCTTAATATATGTCCCTTATTTTGCAATAATTTTAATTCTCAACTATCTTGGAACATGTATCATTTCAATAAATTTATATTATTATAATACTCAGTGGGGTATTATAAACGATTATATAATTCTAATTCATAATATGCATTGATATTGAAACAGGCGTTTTTTCACTGTCTTGTTTTTATAATATAAAAGTCGGCATCATATAGAAAAAAAATGTTAATCAACATTTTATTGCACTTTTTGTCGTTTTTCTAAAAATCTAATTTGTTTATTTTCATGTTATTATTTACGATTAAAACCAAAACTACGCGTCCTACCAAAAAATTATTCATTACAAATTTGTAGCTCTTTTTTAGCTAAGCAACTTTTTTAAAATAATTTTTTCATAGTTTATGTCGTTTGTCCAAAAATTAATTTTTTTTTGTTAGCTTCATTTTTCACGATTAAAAAAAACTACGTGCTCTATCAAGAAATTATTCGAAAAAAATTTTCAGATCTTTTTTGGATGGATAATTTTTGTCTCATCATCTTTGTTCGTATCTTGCATGGTTTGACCGCAACATTGAATTTTTTTTTCATGAAGTTTTTTGGGGTCAAAATTTCAATTTTCGATTTTTCAAGAAAAATGTTATGATAAT
>CAKNWW010343634.1:0-11551 GCA_932074435.1 Andricus kollari
GTGATAATTTGAAATTATGGTAAAGATTGAGAAATTTTTCTACATGTTGATTTGAATTCTAAATTCTTTAGTACATCTTCTACGCGGAGAAAGAATTAATATTGAACCAAAAAAATATCGTTACGACTACAAACTATACAATATGATCTAAATTATTTTAATTTAAGAAAACATTTCTTGTCTCAAGAGAATGTACTAGATTGAATAAACTTGATTTTCTTCATTTAAGTGTATTTTCTTAAAACAAGACAAATTTTCTTGGATCATCAGAATATTTTATCGCCCGTATTCGTACCGATATTTTCTTGATTCAATACTAACTTCCTTCCATATATAAATATCACGTCAAACCAATTCGGAAAATTAAATTATTATCCTTCGAAATTAAAAAATGACAAATATTTTTACAAAAAGTCACTAGAACCAGTTTAACTTAAGTAATTTCCACTTTTCTATATTATAATTATTACTTTTTCTGACATAACAAGTTCCAATATCCACAATTATATATTTGACAGGAGTGTTCTTTGTAGAAAGATAAAACGAAATTTTCTTTTGGAAAATTTTGTCATATGCATATTTTTTCAGTTATAATTAAATATTTTATATAAGGATCGGATTTTTTGAAATACCAGTTTAATGTTTTTGATTAAAGAAGTTCTTCACAAAAACAATAATTTCAACTATTCTTACTTTTTTTCAAATACTAGAAACGACAAACTTTATTTTTCTTGAAATTTTTCTAAGCATAAATTGATGTCACACAAAGTTAAAAAAAATAAGCTGAAAAAGGCCAAGAATGTAATTTTTGGTGAGAAAGGTACTAGAAATCTATTTAATACTTTTGTCTCAACAAAATTTGATCAGGGCAAGATTGTTTTTGGACTTTTTGGGGGCCATGAATTTATACTTGCATAAATTTCGAGAAAAATTAAATGAGACTTTTTTACTGCACGTGTAGAAATTTCTTTATATTCAATGAAGAATAAGCCCTACTTTTCACAAAAAAATTTTTTAAAATATATTCCTGGTCTTGAAACATGAAAATTCGTAATTTTATTGTAATTTAATAGTCTGAAATAAACCCTCAACATTTTTTTCATAGAATAATAAAAATAGGAGTTTATCAACAACAAATAATGCGGCCAAACGGATCCTCTAAACAATTCTTTAAATATAAAAGAAAAATTAAGATATTTTTTCACCAAAAGGAACATTATTTTATAGTAACGTTTCAAATATTCAAAAATGTAATATTCTAATGGGGACCCTATTAATACCTTCAAGGGTGAGTGGACAGAAAAAATTTTTAATCAAAAACAGCCTAGCACGGAGAAAAGGTTCATTTTGTGTCCCTTAAGAACCTGCGTGAAAACATTTTCATAGTTCATGATATATAGTTGTTGTGTGATTTCAATATTTCCAATTTTTTTAGAATAAAATTTCAGGCTTATAAACCTCAAAAAACTAATATATGTAGTGTTTAAAAAGTTTACAAACTATCATCAAAGCAAGATCTTGATTTAAGTTAGATTCTCTCAATTTTTATTGCTCAAATCTTCTCAATTTTGGTTTTAGGTCAATTTTGAGTGCGATAAGATTTCTTCATGCTACATGGTCAAAAAATATTTAACTCAGAAAAGTACACGAACATTATTGATTCCAGTATTTTTAGTATGAATGTGAATTTAGCTTTAAAGATGAAAAATGCACCTCATCTAGTACGACGGCTCCCCATCCAGGTATAACCGAACCAAGCTCTGCTTAACTTTGGTTTTCGAACGAGAAACCTTTAACAATCGCATCTGTACAAGCAGACAAAATTAGGCAAAAGACTTCAAAGGAATACCAAAAAATTTCAAAGAATTAAAAAATTGGTACGGAATTTAACGAGATTTCCAAAGCTTTTTAGGGATTTCAAAAGATTTCAAGGGAGAAATTCAAAGGAGAGAAAGTCAAATTTTTCAAGAGATTTTACAAAGTTTAATGGGATATCAAAGAGTTTAATCAGATTTCAAGAGATTTTACGTGATTTTAAGAGATACCGAATGATTTTGTGTGATTTTAAGGAATTAGGAACGATTTCCGCAGAATGAAAGATTTCAAGGTTTTTTACCGGATTTTAAGAGATTAGAGGGGATTTTAAGAGATTTCAAAATTTTTAAAAAAGTCACAGGATTTTGGGGTATCTTAAACGATTTCAAGATATTCCATTGTATTTTCATGAATTTAAAAGGATGTCAGGGTATTTTAATAGGATGTTTGATAAGTAACTTAATTTTTACAAACAAATTTTATAAACAATTACTCTAATGTGTCATTTCAGTACAGGAACCATTTCTTCTTCCCTACAATTGCTGAAATCTATTACAAACGTATTATATATTAACGAGAAAGTGGCAAAAATTAAGAATTGTTACTGTTATAAGCAAATTTTATAAAAGTATGCTCGAATTAAAAATTTTCGAGTAGAAAAAATAAGTGTTTTTTGCTGGTAAAGAAAATATTTCCTTTACTAAAAACAACATTGATTCAATATTTGTTGTTTAACCAAAATTTTGCAAAAACGAAAAGAAAATCGGACTCCAGGGATTACTGGGGAATTTATTCAGCTTCAATGAAAAAAATACGTCTTCAGCGGATAAGAATTGTAACCTGTAGACTGATTTTTCTGTAAAAGTCCAATTCTGAACCTCTGTGACCATTAAGGTGGTTCAAAAATACATTTGAAACTTCTATTTTTTTATTTGAATGCATATCGTTATGTAATGAATTGTTTAAACAATTATGTTCGTTAACTTGCATTAATTATTATCTCACTAAGTAAAAAGTGGACAAAAAGTTAAAAATGCCAGAAAAACTGCAACTATCTAGCATTATTCTAAAAGAATATTATTATAAATGATAATAAATGGTTTAAATAATTATTTCTGTTGAATTTAATTAACTATTGCGCCGCACTAACTAAAAAGTGGAAAACAAATTAAAGACTTAAGAAAAAACCATGACTTTCTAACTCTATTCTAAGAGAAAATTGCTATAAACAATAAAAAATTGTTCAAAAAATATATTTAAACATCTTATTATGAATAAGGAATAATAAAATATGTATTTAAAACAATTTATATTTAAGAAACCGCAATAAATCATAATTAGCACCAAAATCAAGCAAAATCCAATTTTTCACTTATAGGATTTTGTGAGACCCCATAAAACAGACTTATGGTGGTGATATTTAAAAAGTAATTTTTGATTCGTATTCTATGGCTAATTTTGAAGAGAAATTTTGAGCTCCACCTTGAATCTCCTAATATTGACGATTCTGATTGAAATTTACAAAAACGGAATTTTTTTTCGTGTGGGAAATACGTGTCAAACCGCCTGCGAAACCACTAAATACACTGAAAATGTCATTTAAGTGCGGTTTCGGTTCTGGTCCTAAATGGCCTTCACTTAAATCTAACACACGATTCGCTCACTCCGGACGTAAACAGGCAGGGCCACACGAATCATTCCTGTTGGATTTGGACGAATGACGCAACCTGATGCAACAAATGCGCTGAGAGTGCTGTTTGTCACGCTTGACTGAGCACCGCCTCTTTTTCAGCTCCGCGGTTCCCGCATCACCAAAGCCTGAGGACAGAAATTCTAGGAACGACTTGAATGGGAGTTACTTAAATGGGATTCCCAGTGCATAATTTTTTTTTTCGAAGAAAAATAACGCATTTATTTTTTGTGCATTCGAACAAATTTGGAGGCAATATGTATGACAATTCGAACAAACTGTAGAACACCCTAGTGACCCCCCCCCCCCCTAAAAAAGCCATACGTAATTAATGGATGCTCCCTCAATAAGAGGGAATTACTCCAAGTGTCGAAAAAGCTCGATGCGTTGCTTTTGCATATTAGACTCGCCTATTCGCATATCGTATAAGCGTATCGTCTCAGGATATGGCGCGACTATTGAGGCTGCTCGGGAAGCGGTACTACCCCCCTAGGAGCAAAGTTATATCGGCTCCTGGTGTGGGGTTGTTCCTGGGGGAGCAGCGAAGTTCGGTGATTACCTAGGACTCTCCTAGGAGTCCAGAGTTTCATACTTCGGCTATACTGGCTTCAGGAACCCAACAGTCTAGCAAAGTAACTAAGGTTATTCGACGTTGGGTGAAATCTGGGGTGGTCCAACTAAGGGAAGGAGAACACTCTGGACTTTAGCGCCAACTTATGAGTCTGGGCCGAATGATTGCCCTTTAGGGACGGAAGATCCGTGATCGAGAGGACTTCCTCTTACTTTTCCTATTTAGAAAAAATCAATCATTCATTTATCTCAAGGGCGAGAATCAATCTTTTCGTAGCATTACCCTTAAAGTAATGTCCTCACATTGTCCCTATTTAGAGAATTTGTTAAACTAAACTAATTTTGCACATTCCTACATATATACCTCAATTTTCCTTATAAAAATATATGATAGAAGGTCTAAAATGTATATGCTTCATATATATTTCCACCCTAAATTGCTTCAAAGGATGCGAAGTATCGTAAAGGCGATGCGGTATAATAACCATAATTCAATAAGGCTGTTAAGATGTTGGTTTCCTTTGGAGATGAGAGATGCCGGGTTCGATTAGTTCTGAAACTACTTAGTTACTAAAGTGGCGAAATTTATCAAGTTTAGTATCAGTTCTACATTTCCGTATCCTGGTACAATAATTGTTTATTATAATTTCAAAACTCAACTTGGAATTAAGTATAGCCCGACCAAAAACAAAGTGTCACTGAAAACCCAATAGAATCCCAAATAAAAAATAAGAATAAGAAAGAACCACAATTGGTCTAAAGTCCAGATAGGGACAAATTGTATAAAATGGAACTTTTCCGGGAAAATTCAAATTTTGTTGTCAAAAATTTTAGAAGTACTCATAGGATTTATATTCTATAAAAAGTCCTATGAAGTAGGACTAAAGTACTTACAAAGTTCAAAATACATTAGCTAATGAGAACATATTTTTTCGACAAAAGTACTAAAGAAAAGTTTCATTAAATTTTATTTTTTTATTTTCTCAAGTACTGATGCGAATTATGTCCCGCAGGTCCTACTGTAATTTTGTACCAACAGAATTTGTTCAGTGCAAGATTGTGTTTGAACTATTTTGGGACATGAATTTGGACTTGTGCAAATTTGAAAAAAATTAGACTTTTCTAGTAATTTTGTCCCAAAAAAGTTCTTCATCAGTAGGACGTCTTTTGAACCTTTTTGGTACATTTGTCCCATTTCAACAGAATATTTTTCAAACATAAATCCTATAAGTACATGTGTAATTTTGAAAACAAATTAAGTAGAAATTGTCTAGTACTTTTTTCCCCAAAAAATTGTCCTTTGCAGAACTTTTTTTTAAATAAATAACTAAACAGAAATTTTCCGAAAAATGAAAATTACAGAAATTTTAAATTACTGAAAGAAACTAAAACTAACAAAAATATTTTTTCCCGAAGTTTAAAATTCTTGAAACTTTAAATTCAGAATGTTCAAATTCCCGAAAATAGTAACATCCCGAAATTTTTAATTCCCAGAATTATCAGATTTCTGAATTTTCAAATTCCGAAAAGAAGTAAATTGCCAAATTTTCAAATTCCCGAAAAAATTATATTTGAAGGGTAGTTCTTGAGATAATTAGCGCATTTGGCAATTTTTGGAAAGAACGAATTTTCCTTAACCTTAAATTGAAGCAGAAGCCTTTTACTGCAAGATGAGTATATTGAAAAAAATATTTCCATGAACTATCTTGAGCAATAACAGGTTTTTGATGTGCGCACGTTCACCCGGGTGGTGAGGAGTTGTGAGAGAGCGCGCGCTTAGCAAAAACCTGTTACCACTCAAGATAGGCAGCGGAAATTTTTTTCTCAATATAATCAACTTGAAGTACAAGTATTGACGTTTTTTTAAGCCCTATTAAAAGTATTTCGTAAATCAAGTTCGCCCACTACTTTTTTTTTTAATAACCAAAAACGCGTTTGCCCTCAATTTTCTAAAAAACTTAAAGTGATAGAGATAATTCGCTTTCAGATTTGGATTTAGCTGCACAAAATCTACAAAAAACATTTAATTGTCTTCCCAATACAATTAAAACATTTTGGGGAGGGGGCGGGGTTTTTTTTTGCATAATCGAAAAAACGAGTTATAAAAAATTCCTTTGATGACTATGTGTTTTTGAATTATTTATAATTTTCTACCTAATAATCTGACTCTCAAAAAATGTGGATTGATTCGTTTTGCTGCGCTACCCTTTATTTGCAAGAGTACAATTACTTTTTTTACGGGAATATGAAAATTAAGCAATAATTGACTTTTTTTCGGAATTGGCAATTTCAGCAATTTACTATTTTCGGGAAGCTGATAATTTCGGGAATAAACGCTTTCGGTAGTTTTATTTTCTTTCGAGAATTTTCAATTTTCTGGAAATTATTTTTTTTAGAATTCTTCTGCATTTCCCATTTCGAAAAGTCGGCAAAATTATGTTATCCTAAAAAATTCTGCTGAAACAGAACGTTTTTTTTCTGCACTTTAATCCTCTTTCAGCAGTACTTTTTTGGAACATAAATCTTATCAGAACTTGTAAAAATTTCAAAAACAAAAAATAAATAAAAGTAGAACACATGAATTTGACTTGTTTTAGTTTTGAGTCAAAATTAAATGAGACTGATTCAGTACTTGTGTCAAAATTGTTTTAACTTCTTAAATATTTTGGTCCTATTTTAAAAGTTTTTTTTTAGACTAGGTTTTTTCTACTCTGGGACATTAATTTAAACTTGTAAAAATTCCAAAAATAAGTGAAGGGTGACTTTTCTAGCACTTTTGTCCTAAAAAATGCATGCTGAAACTGGTCATAATTTTGAACTTTTTGCTTTGGTCTTCTTCTAGCAGCATACTCGTACAAATATTTCATGAACATAAAATGGAACTTTTCTAGTATACTTTTTTCCCTATTTGGTCTTGTAATTTTTTTTTAATTAATACCTAAATACTGATTTTTCTTATACTTTAGTGGGACTTTATTCGGAATCTCAATTAGCGTTTTTTCAAACAGGAGGTATTGCTTTCATAAATAAATAAATCGCCCCATTAAAATAATTAGCCTCATGACCCATAGAATCTTGGAACATTATTTTAATAATCAGTGACGATCAAATACTTGATTTTCTGTGATACTCATAAACAGCTTGTAATAACAGGCACGTAAGATGGAGCATTTATGAAGGTTCGAGAGACCGTTTGACTAAAGAGTAAGGGGAGTTAAACCCCTTCGGAATTGCATTTGGTCGGCCATATTTTTACAGGGGGTAATTTCGCTTTCATCATAGGAGAAGCTTCGTGGTGCGAGAGAGGCTGGAATGAAGGGGTCTGGTGAGTTGTCGAAGGGTGGCCACCCAATCAACCCCCAGCATCGCCGTCTTACCCTCTCTAGAAAGTTATCTTTCTTGTCCCTACCCTCAGAACACGGTTAGGGTCGTGGAAACTCCAAACTATTGACCCAGGAACGCACGCGCCGATATTCTCCATCAATTTATCACTCAAATTTCCGATTCTCAAGTCAGGCAAGTGTCTTCATTCATTTTAAAAAGAACGACTTTCATGAATCCAATCTATACTTTTACTAGGGCAACTACCTGCACTAGGACGTATCGTCAAAGGTCAAAATGACGAAAACTTATATTTTTATCATTATTCTCAAGCGAATAATTTTTTTGTGATCAGGGTGAACGAAAAAAGTGTTATCGTATGTTCGTGAACACAAGGTAAAGTACCGAACATAAGATAATTTTTTATAAGATCTATATAGTGCATAGGAATGTATAACACCATAGTACACAAATATTACTGTTCACCTGGATTAGAGAAAAAAATTATTGGCTTGAAAGTAACGAGGAAAATTTAATTTTTTATGATTTTTACCATTTTCAGTGCTTTCAATTGAGTACGCGAACATAAGATAATTATTTATGAGGTCTATACTTATAGGCACTTATATAATCATGGTATACAACTTTAACGGTTTACGCGGATTAGAAAAGAAAATGTTATAGACCTGAAAATAACTAAAAATTTACCATTTTTTATAATTTTTATCATTTTTCGGTACTATAACTTGAGTTCGCGAACATATGATAATTTGTTTTGAGGTCTATAATACATAGACACATATATAATCATAGTATACAAGTTTAGCCGTACATCCGGATCACAAAAAAAAATTGCACTTGAAAATAACAAGAAAAATATCATTTGTCGTATTTTTGACCTTTGTCCGCGTTAAGCAAACTAATAGAATTTTTCTTTTTTGCTCAAACTTTTATGAAGACATTTTTGCAAGCATTAGAAACTTTTTAGACCCCCGAAAAAGGAAAGAACAACATTTTTTTTATACGCCCTAACCTACCCTACACCCTTCGGAATTTAGTTTCCATTCATACTCCTCCCAGTAGTAGGTCATTACCAAACTTGTAATATGCTAAAGTAATCAGATGGGCTTTTCAGGGCACAGTGAAGAAAAATGACGAAAAAAAGTTCAAAATACGATTCCGGCTAACTAAATTCTTAAGAAATCCCCCAAGACCTATTTAAAACGTTTTTTTTTTATTTACTTTGTTCAAACACAAAGTTGAAAGAAATTATAAAACTTAAGATATCGTTGCTTTAATATTAATTTTTTAGGGTTTCGTAGCCCCAGGCAGAATCCCTTATAGTTTCGGTCGGGCGTTTGTCAGTCTGTCCGTCGTACTTTTTTGCAAGAGGGGGAAGTGAGGGGAACTCCTAACTCACAACTCACAACGAATGGGGAAGTAAGGGGAAATGAAAGGCGGGGAAGTAGGAAACATGAGGCAAAATGAGGGTAGGGGAACTAGAAGAAGTGATGGGAAATTAGGAGAGGGGAAGTAGGGGGAGTGAGGGGAAATGAGGGGGGTATAGGAAGTGAGGGTAAATGTGGGGAAAGTGAGGAGAGGTCGTAGTAGAGGAGGAAGAAATTGACAAGGGATAGTAGAGTGAAGTGTGGGAAGGGGAAGCAGGGGAATGTAGGGGGAGTGAGGGATTGAAGCCATAGGAGGGGTGTTTTAAACGACTTATTTACATCTTGATAATCTACATAATCTACATAATATAAAAGGGAGAGCAAGTAGGGGAATTGAGAGGAAATGAGGGGTGATTAGGAGAAGTGAAGGGAAATTATGGGAGGGGAAGTAGATGAAGTGAAAGGGATAAGGGGAAAGGAAGTATGGGGAATAATCGGGAGGTTAGGAGGAAATGATGATTTATATATATATATTTTTTTTTTTTAATCATTTTATTTTACTATTTCTTCATTTGTTTATATTATAATAGTTATGTTATTCTTATTACACTATTTTTATACTCCTTATTTTCATCTCATATGAAAATAATAATTTAAAAATATATAAATATTCAACTGAATGAAGAAAAATGAAAATTTTCTATAAAGAAAACTTTTCTTGGACTTATTATTGGGAAGAGTATGAACCCAACAAAAAATTTGCGAAAGTTGTAGGTTCCAGTTTATAGCTAGTCAATAAATAGTGTTATAGTTCTTACTAGAGAGAGCGGAGATGGTTAACAGGTGTGTGAAATTTTCTCAAATGCATCTGTAATCCTCTAATTCCGAAGTTGCTGAAACTTTCTAGAAGCGATAAAATCGGGAGGCACTGATAAAATCGAGAGGAATCGATTACTTCCAGGGAAATTGAACCTCGCTCCATTTCCCAGGAAAGGAATCCTCAATGATGCGATTAGGAACTTTAAGGAGTTTCAGATATATAAAAAAACTTTCAAGAGAAGACCACTTCCACTAAAAGCAGATCCAATCTGTTAAAAGACTTTGCTGTGAGAAATTGGCCCTCAGCATTATAAAACGAAAAAATAAATTATTACCAGGGTTGCTACAAAATTCCAATTTTGAAATCCCCTGACTAATTTTTCATTTTCCCTGACTATTATAATATTTTCTTTCAGGTGTAAAAACAACCGTAGACCTAAGAGATCAATATTGTTAATGCAAAAAAACGTTTGTTTCTAAATTTATTTTAAAGACTTCTCGTAACAACAGTCATACAGAATTTTATAAGGGGTCATCCATAAATTTTTACTAAAAAAATAGTAAATCCCCATATTATGCAACTTAGAGGTATTGTATTTACTACAAAAAAAATGAATTTTTAACCCAATAGTTGTTTTTGCATCACAAACCAAATGAAATTCTCAATAAAATAGTTACATTTTTAACTAAAAAGCTTAATTTTCTACCAAAAAGGGGAATTTTCAGCAAAGTACATGAATTATGAATCAAGCAGCTGCGTTTTCAACTAAAAAAACAATGTTGAACCAAAAAAAGAATAATTAAATTTTCAGTTAAGAAATTAATTTTCAACTACACAAAAAGGAATTTGAACAAAATAGTTACATTTTCAACCAGAGAGCTGAATCTTGAACCTAAAAGTGAATTCTCAACAAAAAGTTTAATAGTTGATATTTCGACCAAAAAATATTTTAATTATTAAACAAAAGCAGTTGAGTGCAACCAATAAACGAAAAACATTTAATCCAAAATGTTCAATTTTCAAGCCAACAAGACGAATTTTCTACAAAACCGTTTCAAACCAAAAATATGAATTTTGAAGAAAGTTAATTTCCAAAAAAATGGTTCAATTTTAAAGCCAACAAATAAATTTTCTACCAAAAGAATTGAATTTTAAATCCGAAAAAAAGAGTTTTAAACAAAGTAAATGATTTTTCAACTAAAACGATGAATCTCCCAAAAAAAATGTTTTAACCGAATAGTTGAATTTTCAACCAAGAAGATTAATTTTCTGCCAAAAAAGGCCAATTTTCAACAAAATACATGAATTTATGACCACAAAAGATCAATTTTCAACAACAACAAATTATTTCTTAACAAACGAAGATACATTTTCAACAAAAAATGAAATAGTTATATTTGCAATTAAAAAATTTTATTTTCAACCATAAAAAACTAATTTTCCAACAAATAGTTTAATTTTCCACTAAAGAAGATAACTTTTAAACTAAACATGGAATAGTTACATATTCAGTTAAAAAAATTAATTTTAAAAAAGGTCAACCTGATAGTTAAATATCCTAACGAAAAAAAGGTTTTCGTAACAAAATGATGAATCATCAACCAAAAAAATGAATTTGTAACACTTTAGTTCCACTTTCAACTAAGTAGTTGAATTTTCTACCAAAGAAGCTAATTCTGAATGAAAAATGTATAATAGATTTTTAGCTAAAAAAATATGAGATTTCTACAATGACAAAAAAAATTTTAAACGTAAATGGCGATTATTCAGTCAATAAAGAAAATAAATTTCCTTCATACTGTTAAATTTTAATGCCAAAAAGACGAATTTTCTACAAAACGGTTGAGTTTTTTAATTAAAAATATGGATTTTCAACTAAAAAGTTAATTTTCAACCAAATAGTTTAATATTCTACGAACAGAATAGAATTTTACATCCCAAAAGAGA
>CAKNWW010343640.1:0-14535 GCA_932074435.1 Andricus kollari
GAAAAGAGGGTTGGTGGGCGTTAACGAGATACAAGACTATGGTTGAGGAGATCCAACCGAGTCTGAACTCGAATTTCCTTCGTACCTCGTCCTCTATCAGCACTACTATGGCATGGTAGTTAGCATAATTCTGTTTATGAAACTCCCTTGGCTTTAGCGCCTCTCTCTTGTCATCCCTTGTGCTCCTTCCCCTCTCCCTCGTGCTCTTTCTTCCACCCTCGCCTTTCCCGGCAAACTAAACGTATTGCTCGCGCGCTTTGAATCCGATTTAATCTCGATGTGAGGCGGGGGTGTATCGTACCGCGTTCGGGCGTTGTCTTCGAAGACGGCGTCGAGGATGTTGTCGCATGAAAATCAGCTCATAGCGAGAAGCCTCAGTGTTTTCTTTGATAACACCGGCTATGGAAAGTGTCGTAAAGAGACTTTATTACCTTTTTTTTCCTCATTTGTTATGAAAAACAGGAATTTCTCTCCTACGCCAGAAGGCGAGTTTCAAGAAAACAGTTTGCTTTCTGAGTAATATCATGCGCAATCGTATTTAAGAGAATTAGCACTACTAGGTTCTAAATCCTCACTAAAGCAGTAACACGCGGAATTAGGCAGCCTATTGTACACGTTGTACGTATGAGTTTAGTCGGGTGTCAGGTAAAGCCAAATCCGACAGAACTCGGCTTCGTATTTTCAAGTTTACTCGCACGGGGAGTTTCGTAAGCTTCTCGAAACTACAAATTTTGCATATCAATGCACACGGGTACACACACCACGTCAACTCGATAAACGACTGCATCCCCACCCTAAACACCGGCGTCGAAACTCCATTATACCGCCATCTTCCTTCCGGACTATTCAGGTCTAGGCACACTTCAATGGACCGCATCAGTGGGATCCCATCACTCATTATTATCAACACCTCACATAGTACTGTTCGAATTTGCAATTACACAACTAATTGAAATAGTATAGCTATAAATAGATGGATATATCCTCTAACTTGTTACGCATGAAATATTCTCTTTAATCGGTGACCCTAAGCAATGAATCATCAAAATCTCCTAAGACTCCACTAAGCTTTAGTATCTCCATTAGAGCCCTCGAGGGAGTTACGACGCACCTGCTGCGCGATCGGTAAGTACTTGTGAGACACTTTGGCTCCAATTGCACCCTATACGACGATAATTTGTAATAGTAACTATTTAATACTCTTGCATATAAGCACATTCCTTAAGGTGCTGGAGGGCATCACCAGGTGGAACACCAGGTGGTCTCTCTGAACCCAACATCCCCTCGAGTGTGGTCAACATATCCGATGCAACATAACTGGTGCATTTCCGCATTACACTCTGAATACAACCGAATTAATTACCTCACTCTTCATAATATCCCCACTAGCTTACCCGAAGGATTTCCTCCTTTTTGGGTTAAGTAGAGATCTAATTAAAATTGTTTCTTAAAATCCTCTTGGAATCATTTACTCTAGAGTGATTTGTACGAAATGCAATAGCGGTTTCAGGAATTGCGGTCGTATCAGTACAGTGTCGGAGACAATGACGATGACGTAATTATGGCCGGTTAGGGTAATACCGCGACAGTGCGACTACAATGGTATGTCCGGGTTAGATGGACCTATATATCACACGAAATAGAATTAGAGTGGCTCATACACGCTGCTCGCATTACTCTCGCCAGCTTTCATTATGGCTTGCCATCGAATCCCTTCCTAGGTGCGACCGTTACGGATTACAGCAGCACCTTGTTAATTGAATCGAATTGGCGGAGCGCCGGACGCGACGGTGATTTGCTCCAACCGGCCGGATTCCCCTAAAGCCTCCAAGAGACAGAGAAAATTGGATCCGCGGATTCGAAAGTAACCGGATCAGTTATAGTGATCTACAAAAAGTCCTAAAGGGTTAAAAGATTTTAAGATCAGGGTATTACCTTTTCTATAGGAATTAATTATCCCTGGCATCTGCGGATGCTCAACACAATGGCGTCAAAGAAGAACTATCTAGTTTCTGACAAAACCTGGACAAGATCGCCAAACAGTTGACGAGCTGTCATCACCAATTATAACCCATTCAGGTACCCATAGGTTAAATGATCCATCAAGGCATTTGCGCCTCTGTCTCTTTCACCTCTCTCGTAAAAACCAGAAGCATGATTCATTACTCGCTATCGCCATCGAACCCTAGCATCCCGATTATTGAACCAATAATTCGGTGCATTGCTTCGCCAAACCCCCAGAGTCCGCGGGCTGCTCGTCTCTTCCTGCACGAGTAGATATTCCTATTTGTATCGCGTAGTTCCAAGTTATGCCTCTCCCATTCCACTCTCCCGGCTTGCATTCCCTATTCGCCTAGTACAATGGATCCTGATTACCATTGTCGTGGCGGGGGCATTCCAAAATAAATAAAAGCGCTCGACACTCGAAAGAGAACGGAGAGATCACCCTCGCGACGAAGAATCCCGAGGGTGGGGACTATCCCCCAAAACTGTCCTTGGGTGAATAAAAAGAGGGTTCGTTCAAGACGGTCATGGCAAATGACCTCTTGGATTCAAACCTCAAAATAATTAACTCTATTTGCTTCGAAAATTATGCATTTTATGGAAGTATGGGGAAAAACGGTATAGTTGAAATTAGAATTACAAAATTGAACAATTTAGAGTTAAAAGCTCTCAAAGTTAAATTATTTTGCGTTAAAAGGGTTTGGAATTAAAGATGAGAAAAGTTTTTAAACTGAAGACGTTCAAAATTAAATAACTAAAAATTTTGAAATAGTAATAATAATATTTAAGGAATTATTCGGGGAATTCAAAAGAACTCAATGTGTGTTCAAAGTAATTCACAAGTATACGAAGAATTCAAGACACGATCCATTTTTCTTATAGACATATTAAAAGCAAAGTTGAATTTCTATTTAACTTCACTTTTGATGAGGTTAAGCAAGCAACTTTCTTCTCGATTGAAAAGTTTGTTAAACGGACGACAGAAATTTTATAAATCGAAGCGCGGGTGATAAGGAGGGTGGTCGTTCTCCTGCCGAACCCACTTCTTCAGCGACCTAAAAGTCGCTTATGTTCCTTACGTTTCCTCTCCCACGAGAGGGCCGATACAGGGCACTCTTTATCCAATTTTCCAACTGCACCCATCGCCCCCTTTCACTGTCCTTTTTATTTAACATTCTCCGGTGACGGAACTTAATTTGATAAGGGATAAAAAGGGGATAAAGTGTGCCAAATAATAAAAAATCTATTGCCATTTTATGTGTGAATGTTTAGTGCTTTTGGGTTACGAGCCTGGATCGCATCTAGGCGAAAGAGAATGTTCTCACTCGTAATATCCGTAAGTGCATAGCGCAAGAAAGGCCGTACGAGGTTCTTACGAAGTGACGCAGACCTCTTCGGCGGGACGATCGTTTGTTGCATGAGGAGTGAAAGAGAGAGAGAGAGAATAAGAGAATAAAGGGGTGGGGTGGGGGTGACAGTCCCTATATTTCTGAGACACCCGAGGCACAGCTTTAACAAGCGATGACTGCAACGGCGACGATGCCTAGTCAACGTACATAGACGTATATACAGGCTAGACGGCGGCCACTCTACATAATTGCTAGCTATTGTACGTGCACTGTACCCCCTTCTTCTCCCTCCCACTTTACCTCCTTCGTCTCAAGCCTCCCCCGGCAGGTGAATACATTTTTTTACCAGTCTGGCATCGTCTTCGCATGTGTGGCCGATGCCTTGCGTGGGCCACCGCGCTTGTCGAATCTGTCGACACAAAATTATGTCCCCGGGGAAACCACAACTTCACTTTTCTTCCAAGAAGTGAAATTTACTCCTACGTATTAGAAAATTATTTCCGTCCGAGAATTCGCTGTGGCGATGCGAGACAAGGTTTCAGGTTAACGATATGCCACTGCCGAGAAAGGGTAGGGAGGACAATTCACTGGCTAATTGAACAATCTGCTAGTGAAATAAGCAAGACTATCGAAGGGTATGAATAATTCAGGAATCAGAGAACTACGGAGAGGGATTCCCAGCTTTGCGGAATCGTAATTAAATTCCGCATTTTTTTCAATCATGAGAGGAATAGAAAAAGAATGAGGAATAAACGGGAAGCTATTCGTTCCGAAGTTATCGGGCATCTGTGATGGTATTTAGGAAGTTAGTTACGGTCGGTGGCGCGGATTCTCGAAAGTAAGGCAACAATAGTTGCGGAAATGAGGTGTCCGACGCCATTAATCTTAGCGGATCTTGGCGCATGTGTCCGAGGTATTAGATTTTAATGAGAGATTGGGTACTTCACGGGTGCTGATAGAAAAAAATTCCCTCGTGGAAAACCGGCTCGATTAGCATAAAAAAAGAGCTGTGATTCTCCGATTGGAATAGGAGTTTCTAATTAAGTAATTTCTAGACGAGATCTCTCATTTTAGAGTCCCTACTTAATTCTCCAAGTCCCCATTAATTGTAACATTCTGCTTTACCTCTAGCATGTTTTTACCTATCCAAAAAAATACACAGGTCGGGAAGCCAGCCAGAAAGCGACAAAAAGGAAGCAAAGGGCAATGGAACTTGGTAGGAGCCACTTGACTCCCGGCATTCTCTCTTTCTCCCTCGGCTTTGTCTCGGTAAAGCCACATTCGGGTCACCGGTACGAGGTTGCTTTAACGATCTGCATTGCATGAGTCCCACCCTTCGTCATTACAGCAACCCCCTCCCTACCTCTCGTTTGCTTCGAGGGCAAGGGGGCAAGTTCGAGATTGTGTGCGATGGTTGACAAACAGGCTGGTTATTTTGTCTCGCAAACAACCAATTACTGATCCAGTTCACCCAACTCCTCCCATCCCCTTGAGGCTATTCATCCGCCTATGAAACACTCGCTTCGAAATCAAAATAGTACAATTTTCCATACAATGGATCTCATCTCAATCACTTATCAAGGCCTGAATCGAGTTTGTTTTCTCTTAGTAACTAGGGAGAGCAATTCCAGGTCTGCATAGTCTTGGCCTGCGGAGAGTTCCCTGGATTATGTTCTATTTTGAGAAAAGATAACAGGAAGTTTCTTTTTTCAGCGAGGGAAAGTATGATTTGATGAGCTGGTATTGAATTAAGATTTGTTTACTGCGGAAAGTCAGTTTTTTCTCATGTTAATTTCATTAGCGTATTCAAGATTTTAATTGCTGGATTAGAGACTCTCTTAGAGACTAATTCAAGAAAAAAAGGGTGGTCTGTAGGACATCGAATGGTGAAGGTGGTTGTAAAAGTTCGAGTGCCCCTGGCGAGTTATGGCATTGGCACACGCTGGTCGTGACAGGACGTGTACCTTGCTCGACAGCGGAAGCTGCCGGTGTCGCAGACAGCGTCGTAACAAAGTGCCGAGCCACCCACCCTGTGGAAATATGCGTCTCAGTGAACTCACCCTCCGCGAGTATACTGAGGAAACTACAACTGGAGCGAGTAGACTGATCCTATCATGGCATCTTTGATGGTAATGGTTTAAGTAGAGCGACATTTTATCTCCTGAAAATTCAATTTGCCCCGCAAAAGTGCCGGATCAGGTTTTAATTCCGATATAATGTAACGCGCTTCGAAGCAGTCGCAATGTGTAGAAGAGAGAGGGAGTAAAGCGAAAAAGGGAGCGAACGATAGCTTGGAGGTGAAATAGAGGAAATATAGGCTAGATTACTTGAAAACGCATGGCCTGGGGCCAACGGTGCCGCCCCTGTTCTACCGAGCCAGGGGGCTTTGTGAGCGAGTTAAATATAAAGGCCACAGCGGATAAAGATTCCGAATCTACCTGATTTCTCTCCTTGCCTTCTTACGGATTTTTAGATTGGTAAATGCCGCATTTTTTATTTCGCCAATTCTGTAATAAATATTAACACCTCGCATTTTAAAATAGAAAAGCGTATTATCGTGGTATGTCGAGGGAGAATAATTATGAGGATGGCGAAAGGGGTTTAGATAGAGGCACCTCGTAAACACTGTACCCGAGAAAATCACATCTCGCCCGTGGCACAAAGCGTGGAAACAGCGGAACTGAAAGTAAAAGAGGAATGGAAAGTGCGATTCATCCGGCCGCGGGCGCCGCTCGCCGAAAAATAAAAGCCCGGTAACCACTGCGGGTTTTAATCGTAGGAAGTTCGACCGAATTCCTCTCCTATCGTGAGATAGGCTGGTGCTAAAAAGCTCAACGGAAAAGGGCGTTGACAAAATTCTGTTGTTTTCATCTTACGGAAAAGAGATACAAATTTAGGATTTTATCAATCTCAGTACCGTAAGACATTATGGAACAATTCTCTAGAGCGAATTTCCAGTGATGATGATCTTAACAACTTTCTGAACCAGAACTTCTTTTCCAAACTTTAAAAAACTGCCCGAGCCAAAGAGGATTCGATTACCATATTTTTCAACGATCGCTTTCAACAGGATGATTAAACCCGCTCTTTTTGTCCGTCACACGTCACTATCTGCTGAATATTCAACGTTTGCAGCATACGTAACCAGCTAACTGGATACTTTTGCCGTTCATTGTACAGGCTGGCGCGAACAAAAAGCCTTAAATGGATGCGACGACCTGTAAATAAAAGCGCGAGAGATAGGTATGAATAAAGGGTAGAAGCACAAGAGTCGAGGAGGCACTGTTGAGGCTAGAAAGAGGAGTTAGCTGCGGGCTAGGGGTCGAGGGTGTAAGGGAGAAAAAGGGGTATAGAGTTGGGAGAGCGAGGAGGCGACAAGAGTATGGAGACGGGTACATGGTTCTGATTAGCATACAAACTACGCGAAGCCATGTTGCCTCGACTCAACGACACGGCACGGCGTAGCAATGGCAACAACAGCAACGACAGTAACGTCAACGGGGCACTCATAGCCAGGCACTTTCAAGCCCGTTCTGCCCACCCACTACGTGCGAACCAGACACTGCCACTCGGTGGCCCTAACACTTGAGATATCGCCCAGGCGGTTGCATCGAGACCTCGATAATGGCGCCTATTATGATAAATACACTCAGGACTAACAGAGAGGCCGTTGTCGCCTTCGGGCTAGAAGTGGGTGAGAGCAGGAGGGTGGTCTGAGGAGCAAAATGCCGATCAAGGAGAGATTCAATACAGCCACTGTACGGAATTGCCTTGGCGCGATGCCGATTCAGATGGAGATGATAGGTATGTGGTTTTCGCCCAACTGCCATCTGGATCTCAATCATTGAGAGTATTTCCGTTTGATGGTATAATCTAATGTTTAATCTGCATCGACAAAACATATTAACGAGTGGTCTTGACACTTAGAGGGTGAGAAGGGTATGAATTGTTGCCGGTAATAAAACACAATTGATGACCTATTTTAGGATAATTTAAGAGACACTAGAATACCAAGGACATGCCCAACCCGCGACCTGGTGTAAATCGCCTCCTTATAATCAACTCCAGCTGCTCTTCAGCGGGATATTTCGCCTACCGTCGCAGGGCCCTCCACCTTCTTGAAATATATCTCCTCTCTTCTAACCGACAAAATGGCTTGGATCGGTGGAACATCGAAAGCGGGATGCGTGCTTGGCCCGTATAAAACATAAGCTTTAGTACCCAGGTTGAAGTACCGGCCAGGGTTATGGCTTTCCGATCCTCGAACGCGCTTTTTACGACCGGGAATCTCGGTTATTCGTTCGGACCAGCCACTCCTTGGCCCGGGTCTCCAAGAGCGAGGGAAATTTCTGATTATTTTTATGGCCAATGTTATGGAAATTTGATTCAAACTTTTCTGATGTATGTATGATATATGTATAATAGAAAGTGTTACTTACTTCCAGAAGACGACGGAAACAATGGCAGCCATTAGGAGAAGGACCACCGTACAGGTGATAATTAGGGCAGTACTTTGCAACGATGGATTTGTGTGGTAGGATGCGTCGATCATCTGCAATTGAAAAAAAAGAAACTAAGTTATTATTTATCTTAGTAATATGGGCAATAAATATGAAACTTTGCTACTATGACATGGTCCTCTGTCTCACTGATACTGCAGCTTTAATAGCGCGGGGAAAATACGAGTAAAAACCCGACCAAGTTTATTTATTTCTGCCAAGCAACGTAAGCTCGAACATAGCGTGCTCCAGTTACAGAACAACTATGTACTGTTCTTACATTTCCCCCGCTGTAAACAGGATTTAAGAAAGAAGCAAGATGGAACTTTCTGCCAGCATTCTTAAGAGAGTTTTTAGGGATTCTTTGGAAAGAAATGCGGATCAGGATTTCAATATCATTATTTACTGTCTGTATACACTTTTACCCCTATCACCCCATTTCTCTCTCTAGCTCTTCTCCACTTGAGCGATGCAGGGTAGAGCAGTAATCCTAATTTCGCTCCCGTTTCTAATTACCTTTCCCCGAAGGAGCTGCTTTGATCAATAATCTTACATTGCTTCGTTCTCCTACCCCGAATGAATTAATGCGGACGAGCTCATATAAGGAGGCCCAGAGGGTTGCAACACAGAGAGCATATGAAGGCCGACCCATTAAGGACACTAAATTATCCATTTTTCGACCTGGATAATTTTATTGATTTTCCCGAAACACCTATACTTTCGACAAATATCCTACAATCTGCCATGTTAATTTAAGTCAAATTAGTATCCGTTCCGTTGAAACCAAACACGCCGACATCAAATATTAAATTATTTTCCAGCTCCATAATTAAAAATATGCCAGTGACCGAATCGACAAAGTCAACTTTGTCAGAGGTAGAATTTTCCCCGAGTGCGTTAATCTCGTTAATGTCTCAAGAACGGATTTGCGCTCATATTTTCTTTTAATTACCACACATTCATCTGTCTCAGGCGATAGATCAAGCTTTGGGCTCTATTTTCCAAATTTCTCGGTGGATGGCAAAAGGGAAAAAGATTCTCTTACTGGCACGCTACCTCCTCTACCCCCTTCACGACTGAATCCATTAGCTGGCGCCATTAATATCGCGGTAATGATGAGCGATGAGACTCCGAGGAGAGGAGAAGAGAGATGGAGATAGGGAGTCTGTTGGAGAAGGAGAGGGGGGACTCCACACCTCGTCTCGCGGCAGGTCTTTGATAAATGCTGCTTTCCTTGGCCTTATGCCAAACAACACGTTGCACAATATCCATAGCCTCTATCTGCATCGTCGTACCCCTTTTGAAAGATTGGGTTATCGATATTAAACAACCCCCAACCCCTTCCAATGACCTTCTCCAATCGCACACTGCAAACTATGGTATAGTATCTCGTGAAGCAAATTAATATTCGTACACAGAACCGGGACCGATCGATCGCCCGACAATAGACTTGCGTCCTCCGCTAAGAGTTGATAGAAAGCTGACTTTTTTACATAGTAATTTTAAAGGTTTCGGGGAAGAGGAGGGTGAAGGGGCGGTGGGGAGGAGTAGGTGATAAAAGAGGAGTTAAAGTTAGAAGGTTGAGAGACGGGAGGGGTATCGGGGTTAATGAGCTAGAGGGAGGGGGATAGTATGATGACAGTGAAGCAGAAGGGCGGATATAAAAGAGAGTATAGGGAAATAGTGAAGGGGTGAAGGGGTAAGAATGGAGGGTGGATAGGAAGAGGAACTATGATGGTGAGGGATCGGGGGGTATATAGAGCAAGAGAGATGAGAATGTTAGTGAGTCATGGAATTGCAACTGCTGTTGGAGTGGTTCTGCAGTGGCATGAGATTTCCAACAGAAAGCCATTATACCCAAAAACAACTAACCGAACCCTAATCCTCGAATCGCTTTCCGAGTAAGCAACTGATTTGTTTCAATAAATCCAATTCGCGGAAGAGCGTGTACGCTCTTGCGTGGCGATAGGATCAAACCTGGCATTGGCTTATGTGCGAGGTCATCGATATTTTTCTTTTGCTCGTTAGACCTGTGCCTTTAGGAGTTTAAGGTAAGGAACACGCATTGCGATTTTCGGTCTTTGGACTTCGAATCCCATATACACATCGAAGGACCATCTTGATTTGGTTCGCTCCGATTAATTAACGTACCCTCGTTAATGAAGCTCGAACAAACAAAGAATAGGGTAAGGAAGATGAAAGAGGGGGCGGAAAGGGGGAACGGAGAGAGGATTGAGGAAGCTGCTGGAGCCAAAAGACAATCTCTGCGCTTACAGTTTGCGGTAGCGTAATCAATATCGTAATGCGATCTCTCCTAAAGGGCCGAAGGGTGGACAGAGAAGGAGTGGAGGAAGGGGGCAGAGTGCATAATACAGCATATACCTCTACGATACACGAGGCAGTAAAACATTTTATTCGGCCAATTCATTAGCATATACTCGGCTGGACACAATGCCGGCTCTATGTTACCTGCATCGAAAATCGCCCCGTTGATTTAACGATTCTGCTTCCCCTCTTCGAACCCCCCAGTGTACGTTCCTGGGTTAAGCTAATTACGCATTTGTCCGAGGGCATTTGCATGCGTTATTCGCGTTCTTCCTCGTAACGAATCTCTCGAATTCATACACTCTTTGTGTTCGGGGTTATATACATTTCGTAGAAACATAACGAGATAGCGTACCAATTGATTAGATTAGAGAGTAGCGTGAAATTTGAATTGCTCTTCTGGGGTGAACATTGGAGTTCGTTAGTTTTAGAAATTGGGAATTGAGTTTCAGGTTTCTTTCTCTGCTTCCATTTCCTAGAATTATTTAAAATAATTATTTGATAGTCTTTTGAGTTGGATCTGAACTGTTTTTGGCTCTTTCATTTGCCCTGCGGCGATTTTTTCTGTTCATTGAATTCTCCAGATTGACTTCCATTCGTCGAAGTATTTTTTTTAACTCAAAGTGGGTACACAAAGAGCGTTGCGTGAGCATTTTGCACGAACGTTTTTACGCCGAAAAAAATGGACCACTACACGCAACCGACGAGTCGAATGTATCGCTTATAGTTAGTACCGAGTGAATGGGTCGTTCCGCGTGCAGTCAAAGCAGCCCCTCGAAAATGCAACTGTTACGCCGAATTTCCGAATTTACTCGCGTCGAAAGCGTCGCACCCCTCTTATTCGTTGTATAGACCTCCACTCCGAACTACACTTTCTTTTGCATTGCACGTTCGCTTGCAGTTATCGTCACGCTTTTAAATTGGTTGCATTCAATTACAATTGTATTTTAAACTGAATGACAAAAAAAACAGTTGTTAAGTTTTGAAATTGTTTTTAAAAGCGAATTTATAAAATGGCTGAAACTGAAAGGATGAAAAATAAGTATAAGAAAGGTTAGTCTTATATCTTGAACGGTCATAAATTATCGCCTAATAAAGATTGACTTGGATCGATTCGACGGCAACTGAGACGGTCCCTCAAGAATTGCCTTTCCCCCCTTTGCTACACGTATTAGCCATTACGCGGGACGAATTCGCTCGATGGCTTATTTATTATGGATAATCCTGAAATTGGATATCGCGATAAGGGCGAGTTACGCGAAGAAATCCCTTTCCTATTTTACGGATTAAAGAAAGGCCGAAGGGCAAAAAGTGAAAGCAATGAATCGAGTTCATAGGCCTTCTTAGGTCAGAAAATGGGCACGAAATATCTACTTTGTCCTTATTTGTCAATTTAGTTCAATTTTCATCCCTCATATCCATTTATCTTCATTACGTTTATTTTCGAGACATCCCCTGTTTTTCTGAGAACGCAATAAATTATTTAAAAATAGGTACCTAATATAAATAAATGACTTCCATTAGGATGAAAATTCAAGAAGTTTGGGGTCCTTATGAAAGTAACATTCCTGAGCGGCTTTAATATCGCCTGGTCGTTTCGTGCTAACGGGAATGGTTCATAGATTCCTAGAATTCACCCTCGTGTACTCGTTATCCTTTTCCACTCCGAGGGGAATTGTCAACCCTTCTTTGGGAAACAAGAGCCGAATTGTTTTTGATATTCGAAAGGAAACAAATTTATTCTCACATGGACGAACATTAACGTGAGTTAACGAGCGTGAGTTATTTTCGCTTAATATGTTATGAACTTAGCTCCACAAAGAGTGTTAAAATTACTATCGTTTTTGATGAAATTATATTAGACTTTTTAAATTTATACTGACTATTTTCTGCTGATAAAAAAACCTGGTGGTTGGTTATAATTTAAATAATTTTAATGATGCTGTTGAGTGTCATTGTGTCAACTGTGTAATTAAGGGTTTCTCATGAAAGATATTGTTATTCTAGTGCATTTTCGAGAGGCAGAGAGCTCGCAAATGAATCTCGGTAACTGCAGCCAACTTCTTTTTCTCCTCCACTCTTGCTCTTTCAAAAGAGAATTACGTGCTGCGTGTAACGAACGTTGAAGTCGGTAACATTGTTCGCGTGAGATTACAGTGAAACCTCAAGATCCCCTTTTTACACCCACCCAACGATATAAGACATCGAGATCTCTCGCACACTATCATGAATTTCCCTCTTTCGATTATATTCGCATCATGAAACATTTCAATACCAAACTTATAATAATCCAACTTGTAATGCATTTTCCTCTTCAATTAAAACTAGATATTTAACTTTTTTATTCGATAGAAAATTCAAGCTTAGAGTTTCTGTATCTATAATTTTAATTATAACTCTCAATCTCATTAAATTCCCTTTTTTTGTGGTGAAAATGGCGATTCGTTTTTCCGAGAGAGGTTTTAATCCCTGCCATTCTCTTTACGAGAGGTAAAACCGCCAAAGAGGTCGTTAGGTCAAGATCCACGATAAAGTGTGGCCTTCCCTTTAATCTTGAAAATCGAAAGAAAGGGTCGTGGAAACGGAAAAGTAAAAAAGAATTCAAGGGGAATAAAACAAGGTGAACTCAATTTTATCAGCAAAGTGAAAATTTAATTCTGGGAAATAAAATATACGATCCTGAATTTGTCACATTTCAGTTAGTGAGACAAACATTATCGAGAAACGTTCGACGCGTGCACGTCCAGAGATGAGACTCTTCTCGTCATCCGTCGACAGATATCTACGGAACACGTGCCGCCCTTATTTTCACGATTATTATACGTGGCCTCAGTCACAGCCTTCCGGCGGAGCTGCCGATATATTCTCATCGTTTCTCTTATCGCTTTCCCTCCCCAAAACCAACCCTTAAACGTATCGTCATAAGCGCGCAGATTTTCTAGAATCGTTAGAGAAAAGATTCCTGAACCATGATTTTTCTATTATCTTTAGCAATTAAATTTCCCAAATTTAAATAGAAACGCCAAATTTAAAGTGGTTTCCATTTAACGATCATCACAAAGATAGCTCGTTATTAAATTCTTAATCACAGGTTTCAGAACACGTGCTTGGATTAGTAGTTCCCAGTTGAGCGGCGAATAACGACTTTAGCGTCACTTAGCCACTCACGGATCTCGGTACCTCGTATTACTTCAAGAAGACTTGGGGAAAAGCTTATCGAGTAAGTTTCCACTCACAGATGCTAGAATTTGATGAGTACGGGTTCGTAGACTCCTCGGTAAATCGCACCACTTCTAACTCTCGCCAGGTTCGTTACGAAAGACGGTTTTGGAGAGAGGTAACTTGATCGGTCTCTTTAAACTTGCATATGATGGAATACGAAACAGTCTTGAAAATGCTTATAATTGTACTAAACTTTCAGATTTGAATTCCATGATTTTTCTTGCAAGGCCAATTTAATTTTAACTGAAAACCTTAATTTTGGCTCTCAAGTCTAATTTTCCAATTTCCTAATCAAACAAGCTCGATACGATCTCTCTAACCTATTTTCATGATAATCTCTTGGTATTCCGATGAGGGGTGAGAATAGATGACGTGGTCTGAAGTTTAGAAGCTCCCGAAGGCGAGGCAAGACGCGGTTAAGTTTCAGGAGTAGCCGCGTTTCTAGCGAGTTGGAAGTGGTATTAATTTCAAGGCAACGAGGATGAGGACCTTCTCGAAATGTCGAGAGTCTGACGAACATCGGGGAGAGAATGGGATTCCTGAGATGTTCAAATTCGACCTCTGACCTCACCTCGATTCAGTACCAACTCCGATCTTGGCTTCAGTGACGTCTATCACAGAAATTCAAGGGTAGGGAAGTGAATTGTGGCGTTGACGGTGTCAAGAGAATTAAATTATTCATATCCACGAGGTGACACAGGGAGCTTGTCGTTGACGATGAAAGTTTTACGAGCTCATGTTGCCAGAGATTTGACGACTCAACCCCAATCTACTCTGCGAGAAGGTCCTCCTTCATTCTATTGTTTAAAACATATCTTCATTTTCTTCGCATAAAACGAGCTTCTCTGCGTTCTCAAATATTCAACAATTTAACAGACTCCTCTCGAAAACATTGGGAAGGTTCAACTACAATGATGAATCCTGGTTGCCAGACTTCAAAAATGAAGAACCGTTCCCTTTTCACTTTAGTAATAACTAAACCAGAAAGAGATGTGTGTCGAGATTTTTTCGCGCTGGAGGCGACTTTGTATGGAAATAACGAACATCGCTACTTTTGATGGTAGGTGCGTACCACGCAAGTTGCTGCAATCAATCACGAATTTCATTTATAAATTCCCAGCTTTGCCGCTGGCGTG
>CAKNWW010343641.1:0-14853 GCA_932074435.1 Andricus kollari
GGTTCGATCCGAGCTAGAATACCATCTCGTGTCATTATTTTTCCCAACACTACGGTTAGAGAAAACATTGTGCGTTATTCAGTGGTCATTTGTGGAACTATTTACGTATCAGTGTGGCGCTTCTGGAACTAATTACATATCACCACCTGACACCATTCGGTAAAGGGCTGCTCACTTTTCAGGGGGCGTTGCAGCCTCATGACCAAATTCATTTCAAATCACGCAGGCAGTCTATGCTTAAGTCACAGAATTTTTTCTCTTTCAAATTTGTTGTTTTTCAAAGGTTATAAGACGACACATATCTTACCTATTTGTCAAAAAATAATTGATTCTGAATCTGATATAATTTCTCCCCCTCTTTCGAAATTAGTTGGAGAACTTTAAAAAGTTTAAAAGTTACAAAATGGCGGCAGTTTTTCTGAAAATAATCAATGTTAATTTATTCAAAATTTCATCGTTTTTTTCTAGATTCAATCTGCGCCCGCGCCTTGGTGACAAGAGAGAATTATTTTTGTCTGAAAAACGAAAATTCACGTTTTTTTACAAAACACCGCAAGATATGAAGAAAGCCATAAAATAAAATTGTTTTTCTAAAAAAGTTCTAAAAAAATGTCTCTTGACACTTCTTTCTATCTCGCGTTATTTTTTTATACTAAAAGATCATTTTCAAAGTTTTTGAAGTTTTTCTTGGACTGTATAGATTCCAAATATCTTATTTTCAAACCGCACATTGCAAAATTATAGACACATTTTTTAACTTCGTAATTTTGGCTTGTTGATGAACAAAGGGTATCTGTTGGAAAAGGTTCAGTTTGTGGTGGATGATCATCGACTTGGTCAATGAAAAAGCTTTATACCCCAGCATCACGTTACTCAAAAGTTTGTAAATACTTGTGGCTTCATATGAATATTAATGAACTCACAATAATTATCATAAATTGCCAAGAATTTCGCAATAACTTTCTTAATTTTTTTCAAGTTAGAGACCACGTCTCTAGCTTATTTTCTAAGTTTCCATCCTAAGTCAAAGTTTCTTCTTTTAGGACTACACTGATGTGTAGGTATTGACATTTCTAAAACTTATTTAATAATAAATCATATAAGTAATAGCCTTCTAGCTTTTTAAGGTAAAGTTGCTTATATCATAATAAGAAGATGAAAAAGAACATCGGAGATCATGCTTTCATTGAGCATAACAAGAAAGCGCAACGCGGATTTGAGAATAAAGCACTATGGATGAGTGACGCGTGATACCAGAAGCAATATTTGACCTACTTTGGCCTTGATACCCATTCACCTTCTGCGAGGAACATCATGAGCGTTGAGACCGAAAGTAAAATACCTAAACTATTATTATTGTAAAGGAAAATAATTTTATAATTGAAACTAAAAGAAACTGAAAATTCTTAAATTCTTTTAATGCTGTCATTTTTTTCTATAAATATTTTTATTAACGAAGATTAGAGATTAAACATTGATCTAAAACGTATAAATATATTTGAGAGAGACTCACCTTGAGAGATACTGGTAAGTATCGCGTGAGGAAATCCAAAAGTTCTGGTAGCTCTTCATTTTTAAGTAGACGAAAATTTTGGCCTCGTTCGACCGCTTCGGGGCACTCCATTCTGAAACTAATTGGAATGTTAAAAAACCTTTAATTATTTAATAAAGGGGTCGTTCTTAAAGATTTTAAATTCGGAAATACAGAAAGCAAAATAACAGCATTTTACTTCAATTCAAACTGAAGACATTTTACGTTCGACATATTTCACTTTTTTCAAAATGTGAGCACATGACTCAATCCAAAAAACATGTTTTCCACATTATCCAATAATTCTACATTCAACCAAATTTTTTGTTGTAATTTTTTATAATTTTTGACTAGCAAAAGGTATACATGTAAAAAATTCGCCATAGTTTTTGAACCTATAGGAAAAGTTTTTAAAATTTTCAAATAAAAAAAGATGAAAGATATTGAACGATTTAAAACTTTTTTCGGATGCCAACCCACAAATGTTTCCCCTCAGCTGAAACGATTCGATTAATTTTAGCATTTACACTCCGTCCTAGTCGAGAAAATACTTATGTCATCAGTTAAAAATGATAATATTGCCCCTATAGAGTTTTAGAGATTTTTCTAAGAATTCTACGATATCAGTTAACTCGAAATTTATTTGAAAAAAAATAATGATAATATGAATGTCTTATCAGTAGAGTATGTTTCGACATCTAATACCCAAGAGATTGATATCGCATGATAAATAATACATTCTGATTCCTCACTTCGTATTCTAAGAACTTCTTTATTAACCATTATAAATTTCTCTAAAAATGTAAATTTCTTGAACTTATTCAAATTAACTTCAATCTTTGGGGATGAAATTTAAGATTTTCTGAACAATTAGGGTTTGGATATTACAAAATTAAAAGCAGAACAAGCTTTAATTGTAAGCGTACAAAATTATACATTTTTAAATAGGAAGCTCTATAAAAAAATTCTTAAAGAAATCAAAATTTAAATATCTCAATTTTGAAATCCTTTAAAATTGAAACATTCAAATGTGAAATATTCAAAGTAGAACATTTCAAATCTTGATGAGCATATTTCCCTAATATATCTGTTAACATTATTGCTTATTTCTGAAGCTAAATGGATTTTATTACCCAGACCTGTGCTTTCCGTTAACGATTAATTCAATTATGGAAGTGTCATGGGAATACAAGGTAATTTCATATTGATATTATCGATTTACTACACGTGCCCATCTTTTCGATAAATTGTTTGGGAATTCGAGTGAAGAAAGAAAAATAAAAGGGCTTGTGAGAAACAGCCTGAGCGCACCCACTATAGCAAGGCTGACCCTTATGCGCCATCAAGGAGGGTTGAATGCCTCCACTGTTTACCACTACAAGACGAGCGAGGACCAACCCCATGCTCCACTTTGTGCCTCTTTTTTAACATAACAAAAATTTTTCTCCTGACTTAGACGCAAAAAATGAATTATTATGATTCCGTTCACATTTCGTTTACCCCGTCTTGCCACATTCCCTACCTCTTAACAATATACTTTATCTTCCACTGTATCCTATTTTTCAATCGCAAACTAAACTCTAATTCAAATACAAATGAGTTTACTTCATTCGGAGCTGATCATTTTATATATACTCTACCATTGCCCAGCAGTCACAGTTAGAGCGGATTTTTTAGCAGAGAGCATTAAGGCCTTGTTCTTTAGTTTATTACTGGACAAATAAAAAAATTTAGTATTTTGAAATGGACCATCTGTTTTATCCAAACCATGCTTTTCAGATGCTCTGAAACGCTGTTTGCTCCCGTGCTAGACATCCTTGAATTTTATAGAGATCATCTGCATAGGAAGCACCAATGACTCTAAAATACCAGTGGTGTTAAAATTAGTTAGAAGGTTGGGTAAGTAGCTTAACGTTGATTCTCATTAAAAGCAGAAAATTAAAATATTTATTTAAAATACTCAAGGTAAAGAAAAGTTTTAGAGAGTGGATTAATAGATTTAAGTAGATCAAACCGTTTTTGTCAGCCTGCTAGAATATCTTCCTTAGTCAGAAAGTATGACTTTAGCATTTATCAGAAAGAAAATAGTATAATTAACAAAAAATGATTCTTTTTAGCACTCTTTTATATTTCAGAAAAATAGAAGTGTTAAAATTGCACTACCCCCTCTTCTTGAGTAACTTGAATTATGAACTGTAGGGGTTAATCAAACCCTTAAGGCATAATTTCTAGAATCTCTTCACCACTACTCGAATCTGGGTCACTTGGTATCGTAATCTGCAAATGGTAGACTTGTCTAAGGTTTCTAATGTCACAACGGGCGTGTAAACAAAAGATCACTTACGTTAGTTGCTATTCTTTCAATACAATATCTACTTATATTTTTACCGATATTATAGATATAAACAAATAAATAAATAATTATGTTATAATAACTGAAAAGAATTTTATTTTTGCAAAATAATTCTTTAAAAGTGTATAAAATAAATCTGTTAAAATCCCAGTGTAATCAAATTCACTAAGATATTCATTAGTAATTTAAGAAATGTGAATGACAACTGGATAAAGGACAAAAATTAAATTTTACAGAATAGCCAAAAAAAGTTTTTGAGATAGGTTTTCCGATATAAAATTTCGATAAAATAATAGAAGCACTTGTCTCCCATGAACTCTAGATTAAAGATGCGAAAAGATTAGGGAAACATTTTTTTCTGCGTGGGAGGAAAAAAACAAAATGGTCCTTATCCAGTTTTCCATCTCATAAATTTTTTATGTGGCCATTATTTACAGTGTTTCAGGGAGGTGAATACATTTGTAAAAAATGATGTATTCTAGAGCACAAAAACCAAATGGTTCATATCCAGTTGTCATTCTCATATTTAAAAAATTAATTTTCTCGAATGAAATGATTTTTACATATTACTAATATGTATCGCTAAACAGCGTCCTGAATTACTTGAAATCGTTGAAAAACTTTTGAAATAGTGGTCTTTATCTAGTTTTTATTCTCATGTCTTCTATATTCTCAGTCTCTCCTTTTTGCGCACTCAAGGTTAGAACGCAATTTTTGCGCTTTTCCCGATTTTTTGATAAAAATGAAAAAGTGGACAAATGAATTCTCGAAATAAGTACTCAAAACTATAAATTTAAATTAGAGGCCATACAAATAGAATTATTTCATATTTGAAATCCAGCTCGTTTAAAATTGCACAATTTTGTGTCATATCTAGTACACCATTTGAAGTGATTAAATCGATTTTACTGCTATAAATCTGAATAAATTCCATTAAAAAAATAAATGTTACCCTCATTTCCCGGGGTTTCCACATCTCTAAAATTTCTAACTATTTTTTAGATTCTCGGTTCAGTCAACTCTCTGATATTTTTACTTGTATTCTTTTTTATTAAAAAAAGACCATTTTCTCCACTATGAGGAACACCAGGTAACCTGTACGACGTTCCTGGCACTCGAGTTAACTACAGAGCCGACAAATTACACGTGCACACGAATGGGGTGCAATCACAGAGTCTTAAATTTCAGTTTCCACAACATTCTCTAACAAGGACAAAATGGAAACTTTCTGTTCCACAATATGAGTTTCATGAATTTTCCTAAATTTGATACAAGCTTGGTAAAAAAAATCGAACCGGGAAACAGCTGCTGCATATAGATAAGCTGGGGTGCACTTTCGCACTGACATGAGTTCCGGTCAGATCCACAGGGTTGAGACGCTAATTTCGCTGCATCTACGTTAAATGCCCCCGAGAGCTTTCACTCCAGCGATCTCGAAATTGGCCTCAATTCAAAGTTAATCCACTCGCTTTTTCAAGCTTTTCAATTTCAACCACGTTCGTTATTAATATTTATTACAGAATCAAATTTAAATATATTTTCAGGCTGGGGTGTGGAAAAAAGTGGAGCTTTTTTACATTAGCAAACTTAACACTGAAAACTGGCTATATTATTAATAATCTAATCAAAAATCATTTTAAAAAACCTTCTATGCATTAATGATAATGTAATAATAGTACAAATTAAATTAGATCAAAGATACGGAAGTGTTCAGCCTCTTATAACAATAATGTGTTCCATCATTTTTTCTTAATTAATGTAATCTCTAAATTAACGAATGTCAAAAGCTATAAATCAACTTTGTGATGTCAGTGAATTCTGAAACTAAGTTTTCTTCAAAAGCACTAATTAAAGATGCGGAATTTGTATTATTTCAAAAGCTCTTTGAACACTTTATCTTTAATCTAAACCATTCCGCGACTATTTTGCTCTTTCTCTATCTAATGATTTTTTAGGGGAGGAATTTTTTGATAAAAGGGGAGGAAATTTTCGAAGCTCGCGAGATTTATGGCATAGACCGGCATACTAATTGGGAAGAGTGTGATTAATTTTGAAGACTTTGAACTATTGATTTACCTGGACAGACCCGAAGACGATCAACGAAGCCTCTCGTCTTGATTTCGTGTCGATTTGTGAGTGGAGGCGAAGGGTGGTTTTTAGAGAAGCGAAAAACTGTGGGTGTACGTTTGTGAGACCTTATGTAGCGTAATCGGGAGCCGGCTGTCAACAAGGGCTCTTTTCAACGAAGGCACCCGCCCTCGCCGCCCCCAGAACCCGCACTGCTGCCCCCGAGAGCCTCCTTCGTCTGCCCAGAGCGCAGAATCGCCTCGAACCAGTGCCGCGTAGTAAACTCCATCGCCCTTATTGTTAGGAAAACCAGGCCTTATCCTAGCATTTCCAGTAGATTCTTCAATCTAGGGAAAAGAAAAAAATTTCTTGAATAATCGATTCACGATTAAATAACTTAAGATATCAGAAATGCAGATCCATAGAATCAAAGATAAAACAGGTTTGTATACTCTCGCGATTCTGTATTACAATTTTGTAACTCAAAGATTAAAATATGTATGTATCAAATCTAGGGTGATTTCATCGAAATTTTCCATACAGAAATTAGACTTTGGAGGGGAGTTGGTATTACTTTCTCATATTGTCCTGTGCAATTTTTCATATTCTTTGTCCACTAGATAAAAAATTAATTTACATACAAACAGTATAATATACAATTATGCATGCTAGTGGAGATGCTTTGCTTTTTAATTATTACCAATTCAAGATTTTTATAAAAAGAATTGAAAATAGGATTGTCTCATACTTTGTATTTTTGCTTTTTTACTTGAATAAAATTGTTCATAAGGTCGCAAAACGCAAATCAAATTTAAAATATAGGTGTCAATGCATATTCGAAGAATTAAAATCAACACTCTATATGGAGATAAAAGTTGACTCAAATTACGAATTATGCCCACGCGTCAGCGTACAAGGTCAGAAAAAATAAGAATAAAAGAAAATACCACAAGGCGATTCTGAAGATTAATTATATAGCTTTGTGTGTATGCGCCCCTGAAAAAAATACGAAGCTGTATGAAATCGCAGGCGTTTTTACTGAATTTCTCATTATATATTATATGTATACCTAGGATAAATGTCGCTCAATATCATTTCAGACTTTAGAAAAGAATTTCCATCTTTAGAAATAAAATGAAAGGCGCGAAGAGCTTTTCATGCATATTTCTTCTTTTATACTTGCTTAAGTAATTACAAATTAATTTATTAGCTTCTTCGAAAATCGATCATTTCCAATTGCTGGCTTTTTCCCAGTTTCTCCCGACTAAATAAAAAAATATATAAATTAGAATAATTATATTTTGATCATTTTATGAACGCGCAAAAGTTCAAATATGTTACTAAAGTCCCTATGTATTTAAAATCAAACTGTTTTAAATATTAAGTCTTGTGAATTAAATAGATAAAAATTGAAGACTATTTCTAATGCAATTACAATTTTTAATGAAGTCTTCAATAATAAAATACTAAAAATTGAAACTCTAAAAAATTGAAATCTTAATTTTAAAATTTAATTTTTATATTCATTTTAGTAATAATTTTGTTAGCACTCCAAAAGGTCAAATTTTCCCGCTTAGTCACGACTCCGGCGTCGAGGCGCTTTGCACATTCTGCGCCTGCAAAATCGATCAAACCGAAAAATGACCTTCCAGTGATGGATGTAATGTTAAAAAGTAGAAAACTACTTATAATTCTTGTAATTACAAAAGAAAATCCTATTGTCGCGCGGCGTACATACTTTTCGAAAAAATGTCAACAAAAAAATGATTTTTTTGTTGTACAAACTCGTCCCAATGCATTTCTTAACAAAGCGCAAAATGTAAAATTGGCTTGCACGTTTTTAATTAAATAAATATAACTGTCTACCGCTACCGAATTTTCCGGAAAACTAACCCCTTTTCCAGCTCGTTCACAGCTAACGTTACGAAAATTTTCGTAATAATATAGTCCTAGCGCTCTACTTAACCTGTTAGGTTTACGGCAAATTCCGTAATACCAGTCAGTGCCTAAATATAAATTACCCTAAAAACTCTAAAAAGCTCTAACATATTCCCTCTAGGCTATTTTTATATTGTTTTCAAATAATTTTCCGAAACTCCATCATAACCTCTTTAGTGAGTTTAATTTTAATATATTCGAACAGTGAGAACCATAGAAACAACCTTTGTCTGTACAAAAATAGATAAATATATTTTATTTATAATAATTTCGGAATTAACGATTTATCAACAAACCTCTGTTAATTAGACATGCGGAGAACGTGGTTTACAACAGGTAAGAACAAATTAATCAAGTGTTGCATCGAACTTACCGCCTGGATAATTTGTTTTGATAAAAAGTATTTCGTATTTAATCCCTCCATTTGAAAATACCGGTTTTGTTGTTTTTTGAGCACAAAGCACTACGTAAACATAAACGAAAAATGTGAAATCACCCTGCTATGAAAAGAGTTCATAAGTTTCCCACATGTGACAGCACCTGTCAAGGCGATGGTTTCGCCCTCTGTTGTATATGAGTTGAAACATCCGTCAGCTGACTTACATACAACTGACATTTAACCATTGATTTTTATTATTGTCGCATTCACTTCGTAAACAAGCTGAAACAAACGATCTTCAGCACTTTGTGGATTTGAATTTCTCAAAAGTGTTTTGAAACAAATTCGGCAACCATAATTGATTCCTGAATTAGAATTATTTTTGTTTATAGTGTTATTATAAAGCTATTCTTGAAGTGTTATCGAGAAAAAGTGGAACTGACAAAATAATCAATGTTTATTTTTATCGCTTTGCGATGATGAGGCATGTCAACCTATGTGGCACGTGGTAAGTGGAAAAATTGGTAAAAAATTGAGAAGAATTGTAATTATTTAAATTGTATTGTGAGTTTATTAACTGTCACACTGAAAATTAAAACTTGTTTATAGCCAAAATTGTTGTCATTCAAATTAAGACCTCGTGACTAATCAGTTTTCTCATTGGAAATAAATATAGAACCTTCAAGCAGAATTTAACAATACGTGCTTAAATCGTGTAAAGAAGGCTTTTCTTGCAGAATCCTCAGTTCTCAGTATAATACAAATAAATTAATTTATTTCTCGGTGCGGGAATAAATCCAGTTTTCCTATATTTTTTGTTCCAAGTGTTTTTTCAGACTTACCTAGTCCTTACTCCCGCTTCTGGAAGATTTACAATCTTTCTGGCACATAGGGTTGTTACAAAAGTCGGATTTCATAATTCCAGGTTTTCCAGGTCGAGCTTGGAAAAATTTCCAGGACAAATTTTTCACAAATTCTATTCAAAATTTGAACTTAATAATTTTCAAATCATTGTACTGTTTGCAATATAATTTCGGGAAAAATTCTTGTGTTTTTTGAGCTGTTGGTAAAGTGCCTTAATTTTTATAAAATTAACATGCAATTTGCTTCCTCGTAATAGCGCCAAAGGTAATAAAATTCTGTATCTAATAAAATTAAGTTTAAGGGAAAATGTAAAATTGATAAAAATATCTTGCAAAAAACGTCAAATCGAGACGTTGTCGAAAAATTGAAATAATTCTGGAGATAATTAACATATTTTTAAGTTCTTGTACTCATTTTAATAATTTATTTATTAATTTATTAATATGTAATTGTAAAAAAAAGTAGCAGGTAGCACTCAGCGCGCTCGTTCAAATCGTTGTAACGAAAGTTAATCAATTCCTATCATCCTGAATTTATAAAATAAGCAGAAAGGTAGTAAGCTAATAGGGTCGTTGCAAAAAACATTAACTGCTTCTCAATTTTAATTTAAAATGTAAAAATTGATAGCCCTTTTGACTGTAGTAAAATGAATTTTTGTAAAGAAATATGCAAACACAGTCACTACTTGGTAGACGCGCCGCGCCAAAAAAATCTGTCAACTGTTTCGACTTTTTTTATTTGAAATTCCAAAGTTAGCCAATAAGGCCATTTTAATCAACATTCGCTTTTCTTTTCTGATTGGTAGAAGCAGCTCAACAACTCAATATCATTGTTGTGTTTAAAATATTACTGATTTAATTTTCAATTTTCTCCGAAATAAAGTATTTAAACCCCATTTTATTTCACCAGCGTAAATAGTAGGTAATTTATTATTGAAAAATACAATTGTTGTAAATCATGCAACGAACCTATTATTAAAACTTCAGAATGAAATCTCAATACAAATTTCCAGGCTCTTTTTCCAGGACTTTTTCAGATTTTCCAGGTTTTGTAGTAACCCTGTAGGATCAGCAGGGAATGTTTAAGAAAAATTTTAATTTCGGTGTGGGAGAAAAATTCGAATTTTACTATATTGAACTATAAATCGCCGTGGCTCTTAAAATTAGTGTGTGTTTTTTTCTTCAAGAAGTGCTTCCTGAGATTTACTTAGTTACTATTCTCATTTCTGGAAGATTTTCATGTTTCTAGGAACAACAATTCCCACTTCTCAAAGTATAATTTCTTTTTTTAGGTTTCTTCTATAAATTAAGCATGTCTAGAAGAAAGGTAGGCCGAGAAAAACAATTCAACAACGTGGATTATACTCAACTCACCGAAACCGATAATGGTTTCGTAGATTCTCAAGTGAGTAAAAAATATTTATTTAAAAAAAAATCTACAACTCTTAAGAAGAATAAAAATCATAATCTAAATGAAGATTTAAACACATTACTATGTATTATTCAACAGTATTTGAATGTGAACAGTTAAATGAAAAAGCAATTTTAAATTCAGTTTTTATTGATGCCACTTTGAATTATAAATATATTTTTGTAGTTTGTGCAGCCTCCGGTGAAAATACCATGGAAGGCGATTATTCTAGCAGCCCTCCTTTTTATCGGAGGAACTATTATGCTTGTCATAGGCAGCTTAATTGTTAGTGGTCACATAGACACTAAGGTAAGTGAATTTCAAAAAAATAATCAATAGAAAATTAACTATTACTTAGTACTGAAAAATAATAGTAAAAAATTATTCTTCTCGTTTTAGTATTCGGATCGAATGTGGCCGATAATAATTTTAGGAGCCTTAATGTTTATACCAGGAGCTTATCACGTAAGAGTAGCGATATTGGCGTATCGGAAAGTTCCTGGCTACTCTTTTGATGATATTCCCGAATTCGAATAATTAAATCAATTTTATTTTACGTGTAAGTATTACCAAAATGTGCTATTTGAGTCGCAAAGCTTTGCGAAACTCTGATTGCCCTGAATTAACGTTCAATTTTTCCAAATAATACGTGTACAATTTAGAATTAAAAGTGCGTGTTATAAAATCAAAGTAAAACTACTTTTTTGTTAGTATCACGATCTGGATTCATCTTTTTTGTTATAAATATACAACTATTAGATGGTTAAGAACTATGTCTCATTTTTTTATAAATCAGAAAGGTAGACAACTACGTTTAAATTTAATTATGTTGAATTATCATTTACTTATTACATTTTGCTATTGCTGTACAATGATGTAACATATATTTGCTATTAAATCATTATTATTTCATAAATATCTATCGGTTTTCAGTCATTCATTCAATTAAAGTCTAACTATAAAATGCATTATTTAATAAATATGGGACCTAAAAATGGAACTAACCAAAATTGTGGGACCCTGCGGTGATTGTTTAACCTGCAGCTCTTTTTTAAGGTATTGATACCACTTCGTCTTTTCCTTCTCCTTGGCAATAATGTTGTAGTCAGCCGGAGTCGAAAATTCGATCACGAATATAATTCGTTTCTCGAAGTCCTGGAGAACAATGTCAGGGCTCGAGTGTGCAATGGAGACTTCTGTTCCAAAATCGTAGTTCCAGAAAATTTGGCTCTTCTCGCTTATGACCATTGGCTCTTATCTCCCTCGGAGCGTTCGGCAGGGTATTTTCGAGGTCCTGAGGTCGAATTAATTCGGAATATGTCAAAAAAAATAGATTTGAGAATTGAGGTTATTACAAACCTTCCTCTAAGAGGAAGCAATATTTTAAAATCAAAGAATATCTTCTGCTTCCCATTAGGATAGATATTTTTTACATTCCAAGACATTTCAGGTACATTTCAGGTATTTTCATAAAATCATAATTTGAATAAGATTTTTTTCTGCTTATTCGCAGTCAATAAAAAGTGTAGAAAAAAAATTCCCTGTAATTTTTCCCCCAATCCAACAAATTAAAAAAATTCTCATAATTGGAATTTTTATATTTCGATCGACTGCATTTCAAATAAGGCAGTTTTTGCACTTCAAGTCGCAAAATCTTTCAGCGACGAAGTGTGTTGTTTTTTTTTAGAGGAAATTAGCCGACACGTATATTTCCGATTAAGGACACACAATTCCGACGACTTTGCGGATATTAGATTTTGGACATCTGTTTTTCAAAAATCATGAATTTTCTAATTTGGATATATGAAATTTTCTTTTCGGATTCTGTCGATTTTTACAAAAAATGTTCACTTATATTTTTTTGCCAATTTTTTTAACCCTCCGTCACACAGGTGGGTCATTTACGACCAAGTCAAATTTTCACAGTTAAGTAGTTAATTGGTTTATTAATAAGTTAATTATTCGATTAATTAATTACTTGATTGATTGGCGGGCTAAGTCATTCTTGTGGTCAGGAGAATTTTTCATTCTTAAAATTAAATTATCAGGTTTTCTTGGAAACAACGAAAGATACAAACCAATTTTAACAAAAACTTTCGCACGTACAAAAAATACCTCTTTCTCTTTTGTGATATCTTGCATCATTTACGAAAAAAATTCGAAAATTATATTTTCTGAAAATATTTTCATACATAAATTCTAAATTCCAAGATTTATTTTTTGCAATATTTATACAAATTTTCTGCTGATATAAGAAAGGCAATCCTATAAGCAAAACTCACCAGAATCCATAAAGAAAATTTGAATATCAAATTAACGAAATATATCTTTCTCTACCGAGACTTGTATTCAAATATTCTTCCAGCCCTCTCAATATTTTCTGATTAAACAAAAAGTTTAAGACTTTTTATTGAATTTGCAAAACAGTAGAATAATAATTTCGTTCATAACATAAGGATATAATTTAACGCAACTTGACAGAATCGTTTCAGCAGAATTTCATTACATTATTTTGTATCAGACTTATTTGATAGATTTTTTCAACTGTCGAATGAAAGTATATTATTGTTTTCCTGAATATTGGACAGTTTGGTTGTTGCATACAAAATAAAATTTTGAACTTTTCCAGGGCATGATTCAGCAAAGTCAAAAGAAATGTACAAATTATTACATTTATAATATTTTATTGTTAGGATATATTGGAAACCCATATTACTTGTTTGAAGGCAATGTAAGAAGTTCTGAAAATAAACAGAAAATGCACCAAGACTATGTGTCACCCTACGCTCAGAAACCCAGTCCGCCGCTGCTCAAGAGGGCAAAAAAGTTTTGATCTATAAAAGTGAATCAATTTCGAGTCAATCGTCCAAGATGATGAGATTACAATTTCACATCAGGCTTGGAAAATCAGTTTTCGGCAGAGATTGAAATCGAATTTTCAATTTCTCACAAAAATAAAAACTTGCTCCCGAAATATGGGCAAGCTTAATAATAAAACCAAATTTTTGATACAAATAAATTCTAAAAAGAAAAAAAATGTGTTCAATAAATTATAATAATTTCAAGAAATATCGTGAAAGGAAGAAAAAAAATTATTCCTACGCTAAAATACGAAGACAAAATGTTTACTACAATTTAAATTAAATTGTTTTCATTACTATACTAAAAAATGAGAATTCGATCGAATATTTTTATCACAGCATTTTCATTTTTCCATTTTTAGAAAAATGTTGGTTATCTAGTTCTGTACTGCCACACTTATTCACTTGTCGCCTAATTTTTTCTAAAAAACAACAAATTTTGTCGATAAGAGATTTTGCGAAATCAAGTGTAAAATCAGAATTATTGTTTGCAATAACAGGATCTATTCTTAATCTTCAACTATTTCGTTTGAGTAAATTAACTTTTTGAAAAACTATATAGTTTTGTTAAAAAGAAAAAGAAATTCAATGCGAATTTTGTGATTAGAATTAATAATAGTGTAAAATTAAAACAGTTTACAGATTATCAGTGTAAAATTCTTTATTAAATAAAATAAGTTGAAATATAATTTTTAAGTTTGAAAAAACTCTTTAAAAAAATAAATAAAAACTACGTAAAGCTTTTGGGAATTTAAACTGACGTATTAAAAAATTCATTTTAAAAAAGTAACACCAAGGTAACGCGTTACTTTTTTTAATAATGGTAACAGCATAATGCCTTATTTTTCGTAAAAAGTAAACATAACGATTAAAAATGCTAAGGAAGTAACGATAACGTTAACGCGTTACTTTTGACTGGTAACGTGTCAAACCCTATATATAGTGTTGATTGATTCATATATATGAATCGTGGAGAAGGAATCTTATCAGAAAAATTAGTTAGATTTCTTTGCCACTGTAACTAATTTTTTTTTTCAATTTACTTGCATCTCGGGTTTTACATGTTTTAAAAATACAAGTGAAAAGTTTAGGAGTTTATTCTCTTTAAAGCAGTAAAAAGAGGGCGCATCGAAATATGCGAAATTCCTAACCTTAAAAATTCAAATCTGAACCATCTGAACCTCAACATAAAGTCACTCCCAATGCACTCAACAATAAAACCTCACTTCTGAAGTAAACAAACAATTAATTAAATCTTTTCAATGACCACAAATATTACAGAATTAACCACCTTTGAAATTCAAGTAGACGATATAGTATGGCGCGCAAATCTTGACGGACGCTCCCGCGTCGAATCGCGGGAGAGGAATCGAAATATCGACGAAACTTGTGTGCCGTGGGGGAGAAAGAGAGAGAGAGAAAGAGGAGAACGAACGTGTCGTCAAAACTT
>CAKNWW010343644.1:0-15615 GCA_932074435.1 Andricus kollari
GAATTTGGGGGTAGGGGCCATGCACCCGAGGTCCTTCCTTTAGATAAGAATCCATGATTACAAGCAGTACACTTTTAAAAATTTACATCATGATAATACGAACTACAGAGAATAAGGCGTATCGGATATTTTTGATAATGTTCTTTAATGATTAAATATAATTAATTAATATCAAAATTCTCATCAGATGCAATTAAGTCTAGGTGGCTTAGAAAATTTTCTTTGATCTCTCTTAACAATTTATCTAACAAAATTTTGAAATTGTTTGTCTTCTTCTACATCCATGACTCGTCAAGGAGAATAAACAGAAATGACGTATGTTTTGAAACATTTTTGTTTTTTATCCCACTCAATGCCTAATGAAATCGAGTTAAATACACGTTAAACTTATTTAATAGATTGCAAACATTTGTACAATTTCACAAGTGTTTCATGGGCATATCCAGGGGGATCTAGGGGTCTCATATATATTTCACGGTAAGAGGTTTCAGATTCTATCGATGACATTCAAATTCTCAAGTGGAAGGTCAAGTTTAATCTTGTGATCATTTACACACAAAAAAACATCTTTTCCGGATTCATTTGTTACTATGGGATAAAAGCTTGTGTATCTAAAAAAAAAGATATATGTATATGTACTCTTATGAAACATCTTTTAGAACACTTAAGACCACGAGATTCGAACTTAATCAGTCCCTGTACTTAATGGAAATGAAGATCATTATTTGTAGTCTTGTCTTGACTTTGGCGGTTTGCCTCTATTCTGCGGGTAAGTTCGAGTACATGATAACATAACATAATATCATATCTATACGAAAAAAAAGTAATTTATGCACGAAATATTTTGGGTTGACCTTAAAAACCAATTCAATATAATGGTGTGATGGTGCGAACAGAATAAGCTTGACAGCTAATGAGGAAATTCAGTGCGAATAGGCGGACAATTATATTTTTCATTAGTTTTATATATTTTTCTATATAAGACAAATGAAAAATATCAGTATTTTGTCCACTATATATAAATTATATATAACGTTTTCACCTGGGAAGACATAGAAAAGCAGCTAGTTGTACGGACATGTCGGTACAAATATTTGTACTTTTTTGGTGCGAGTAGATACTACCTTTAATAAAGCTGCCAACAAGTTTTGAAAATAAAAAACAGCAGAATTCTCTTATTTGCCGTATAAATATATCTGGAATTAAGTAGAAATCTAATATATTAATATATATATATTAATATCATGAAAAGCATACGTGTTTATAAACAAACAATGAAATCAATGTTATGAACATCGTAGAGACAGAATATAATCATCGATAAACGATAGGTAAATCCCGGCTCGTGTTGCTCACTTGAATTTAAAACCCGAAAAATTCTCTTAAATTCTATAATACTTTCTTGAATTCAGAAAAATTGTCTTGAATTATGTTGAATTCTCTTCGGTTCAGTAGAATTATCTCAAGTTTGAAAAATTCTTCTGCATTCAGCAGAATTTTTTTGAATTCATCAGAATTTTTTTGAAATTAGCAAAATTCTCTTCAATTATGTAGAATTCTTTCAAGTACAGCAGAATTCTCTCAGATTAGCAGAATTCTCTGGAAATCTGTAGAATTCTCTTCAATTCAGTATCGACATAATTCGTTTATGTTCGACGTAATTCTCTTTAGTTCAGCAGAATTCTCTTGAATCCTGTAACATTTTCTTTATTTCGGAAGAATTTTCGTGACATCTGTAGAATTTTCATGAATTCAGTAAAATTATATTAAGTTCAGCAGTATTCTCTTGAAATCTGTAAAATTATCTTTGAATTCTGTACAATTCTATTGAATTACGTAGAACTTTCATGAGTTCTGTATAGCTATCTTCAATTCTGTAAAAGACTCTTGAATTCTGCAGAATTATCTGTAATTCTGTAGAAGTCTCTTAAATTCTGTAAATTCTCTTGACCTTCGTGAAACTCTTAACAAAAAATACCAAGCTGCTTTTTGCGTGGTGCAGATCAAACTGCAAACATACGCCAGATGACATCCCGCTGATGATTTCCTTACAGAGATGATTTTAATGCCTTGTAATGAGGCTTCTTTAATTAGCGAACATACAAAACACGTCATTCGACCATGGTGCTCTGCCTAGATGAACATCACGCCACAAAATAATTGCCTAGTCATTTTTCGTACATGAGTGCACAAATGAGGTGAACACGCTGCCTTAGTCGAATGTCACTGAGACCAGGTTCATTAAATGTACCAGGGGTGTTTTTTGGGCTTTCTTATATTATTGTAGGAATAAAGATATTCACTTAAGTCTTAGAAGGGCGTGCGGGGTGAATATTTTTAATTTTAAAATTGTTTAACTACTTTGGTCGAAGATAGCTAAAATAGGGATCGTTAAATGTACTGGTGTCTTTTTTGGGCCTTCTAATATTATTGTAGTGATAACGATATATACTAGAGTCTTGGGAAGGTGTGTTTAGTGGTTATTTTCAATTTGAAATTTTTTAGTTGCTTTAGTTGAAGGAAGCAGAGATAGGGATTGTTAAATGTACTGTGGGTGGTTTTTTGCCACTGAATAATATAATTGTAGGGATGTCGATATCTGTTAGAGTCTTGGAAAGGTGTCTTGGATTACTATTTTTAATTTGAAATCTTTTTGGTTGCTTTGGTCAAATGCAACTAAGAAGGGGTTCGTTATATGCTCTTGGAATGGTTTTTTTTGTGGTTTCTAATATTATTTCAGGGATATGTATGTCTACTAGAGTCTTGGGAAGGTGCCTGGGGTGACTATTTTTAATTAAAAATTTTTTTTTGCTGCTTTAGTCAAAGGCAGCTGTGACAGGGTTTGTTAAATATGCGAGAGATGGTTTTTTAGAAGCTTTCTAATATTATTGTCGAGATAATTGTATCCACTAGAATCTTAGAAAGGTTTCCGTCAAAATTTATTAATCGGGTGTGTGTTCGTAGTCGGATTTGGACAAAAAGATTTACTTAATAATTTTTTCTAAAGCGTGTACCATTGAAATATGATTACATGACTAATTATAAATATTAATCATCTTGCACGTATTAAAACATTTTAAGATAATTTTTTTGGGTGCAATTTTCATCTGCGAAAAAGATCCTGATCGATTAGGTTTGACGACGCTCTTATTTAAGTTCGTCAATTTGTAAAAACTAATTAAAGTATGATTACTAAATTAATTGGGGCATTGTCAAGCCTCATTTGTACACGCACGTACTCAAAATTATAAGGTCATTTTTTATGGGTGTAATTTTGATATCGGCAGAGCACCGTGATCGAATGAGTTTGATGACGTTTTTTATAATGTTGGCTAATTGAAGAAACCAAATTACAAGTTTATTAAATTAGCTCTGTGAGGATGTCATCAGAGGAATTTCTTCTGGCGTATGCTTGCAGTTTAAAATGCACCTCGCAAAAAGTGCACTGGAATTATCAATCATTTAATGAGGACTCTGGCGCCTCGCATTTTTCAATTGAATTTTATCGATATTTTTTGTAATGCTTAAAAAAATATAGATTGGAAAGACAAATAAATTTTAAATATATTTAAGCTTATTCTAATGTATTCAAAAGTATCTCCAATTTTTTAAGCAAGTTAAACATTTTTCAAAAGTGTTCTAAAGAGTTTCATAGCGTTAAAAAGAATTTTACAGAATTCAAGAAAATTCTACGTAATTCAAGATAATTCTACGTAATTCATGAGAATTCTACAGATGTAAAGATAATTCTACAAAATGTAACAGACTTCTAAAGAATTAAAGAGTCTTTTACAAAATTAAAGATAATTCCACAGAACACAAGAGAGTTCTACACAATTCAATAGAATTTAAAGCCAATTCTACCAATTTTAAGAGAACTCTGTCAAATTCAAGATAATTCTACTGAAATCAAGAAAGCTGTACAGATTTCACCAGAATTCTGCTGAATGCAATAAAATTCTACTAAATTCAAGAGAATTCTACTGAATTCAAGTAAATTATTCAAAATTCAAGAGAATTCTACTGAATTTATGAGATATTTATACGAAATCCCAGAGAATTCTGCTCAACTCAAGCGAATTCTACTAAATTCAAGTGAATTATGCTGATTTAAAAAAAGTTTAGATAAGTTCAGGAAAATTCTACTGAACTCAAGAGAATTCTACTTAAATAAAGAGAATTTTGCTGATTTCAAGAAAATTCTACTGAATTCAAGTGAATTCTTCTAAACTTAAATGAATTCTCTAGAATCTTATTAGAGGCCTATACCAGTATTTTGATGATAAATACAGCAGAGGCCTCTGCCTATTAGATTGCTGATAAATAGAAAAAACTACTTCATCGCATTTATTTTTATTACGAGAAAAATGAGTTCCAAAAATTTGACTGCGGCCTGGATTTGAACCAAAAACCTTCTCATTACCAATAAGGCTATCGCAGTCCAATAGTGGAAATTTTAGAACCTGTATTTCCTGAACCTCGGTCGAAATTCATATATTTATAGATGTTCGAAATTTTAAGGCCAGTTATTAATTTGATTTGAAACAGTGATTTTGAAACAGAGTTTCGGTTCGACTGGTTTCTCACATGTACTCGTAATGAGAAGGTTGTTGGTTCAAACCCAGGCCGCAGTAAATCTTTTAGAATTTATTTTTCTCACGTTTTCAATTAATTTCGCGTTAAAAAAATAGTTACGATATAGTAATTTTTCTACTTATCATCAATTTAATAGTTATAGTTGCTATAGTTTACATACAAACACTGGTACAGGCCTCTGAAAATATTCTCTCAAATTAAACCAGTCTAACCGAAGCTCTGTTTGAAATTAAATTAATAACTGGCCTTAAGATTTCGAACATCTATAAATATACGTATTTCGTTCGAAATTCAGGAAGTACAAGTTATAAAATGAATTCTGAATTCAAGAAAATTCTGCTGAAATCAAGCGAATTGTACTAAATTAAAGAGAATTTTCCTGATTTGAAGAAAATTTTGATGCATCTAAGAAAATTCTGCTGAATGTCAGAGAATTTTATATACTTTAAGAAATTTTTGCTGATTTCACGAGAATTCTCCCGAACTTAAGAGAATTCTACTGAATTTAAGAGAATCCTCCCAAATTCAAGATAATTCTCCTGAATTCATGAGAATGGGATATGAACTGTTCGCCGTTTAACGCGTGTTTTTGATTGGTCAATCTTTCATTTTTAATATCTCGGTAATTAATAAATTTAGCAACAAATTTTCAATTATGCTTTCGACGCCATTTTCTGTAGAATTCAAACACACAAACATGTTTTTTGAATACTGGGATATCCATCGTAATCCTTAGATTGCGGATAGAGGGTCCCTGTATGAAGGGTTTCTGCTGAATATGGTTACAATAATTAATAAGCAGTCGCCTGCACTTGTCCAAGGATGTTTCCTAAGGTATTAAACCCCAAGCGGATATGTAACAACCGTGCCAGAAGCTGATTGGTGAGGTGACTTAATAGGTGACTCTGGGATACCGGGCGACCTCTCCGAATGTGCAGCCTTATCCTTCCATGCAGGCTTTCACAAGGATGGACGAACCCTTTCCCTAGCTGCTTGTGAGAACAACAATGACACTACCAAACCACCAAAAAGTTGTAAATGCGGTTCAAAACGATGGAACGCGCAGAGCACCCGACAATGGGTCGGCAAGCAGTGCCAACCACCCTAGAGTTCGGGATGCTGAAGATAATTTACATGGAAACACCACGACGAACCAGCGAAGCGCTCACATTAAGTAGACCTATCAACTCAAGGATGACCTTCTGGTCTGCTACGATTCCAGCATTCTCCCTGTTCACGGAGGCTCTATGGCGCGTATGCACACTCTGTGGTGCCAGAAACACCTAGAGCTTCAGTACGTTTCACATCAGTCTTTGCGAAATCAAGCGGCCTACTCATCGAAAAATAGACATATACGGCTTCCCCAACAGTGAGACCAATTCGCGAAAAGCAGGCACCCCCTTGAGAGATGATAGCGATTTCAGGACAAGTAAGAACATAACCTCTAGGTTCCTCCTTAGTCCCATGTTTGATCTGAAATAGATGCCTTCCTTCGTGAGGATATCTCGGAGGAGTCCGACCTCTGGACCATCAATTGTTCAATTTTTGGTGTGGCGAGAGCTTTGGCTGATTCAAATCGAAGGCTAAAGCCGACGATGGATCAAGAAACCAGAAGACGCTTGCATCAACTAAAAAAGATGATTTAATGGGCAAGACAGAATGCGTCCCGTGTTCAGTGTATGGTTGACTACATAACATTTCGTAGACCGTTTACGTAAAGGGTCTGCAAGTTCGCCCACGAACTGAAGTTCTACTATCACACACTAAACAAGTCAAAGCAGCTGACAATAAAGCAGCACATTGTTGACAAAGTAAGGGTTTTATTTGACGCAAGAAGGAGAATATACAAGAGGGACAAGTGGTTCAGGGAGAATCAACAGTTTCTCGCTAACCCATTGCGCCTCTTCAGCAATCTTCCTGTTTCTTTAAAAAATCCAACCAAGCCCAACGAGAAAGATACTTTTTGGAGAGAGGTTTACAAGATCCCATCATTGATATTTAAGGAAGACACTGATAATATTATTCACTCCAAGGACCATGTGGTATCTAGAACTTCTGGTGGAGAAAGTTTACATCAACACACCAACATCTAGATCGCATCTTCATCTCATATTTACCACCCATTTATCACCCATTCCGAAGTGGCTAGCGTTAGGACGCACTATACTCCTACCGAAAAAGGCACCTTGTCTAACCTCTCATAGACTTTTCATCTGTCTGTTGAAAAGCATTAAATTTCACCCACACGTAGCGAGATACATAGAGAGATTAATGCACCTTAGGAAAACTAGATTTACCATCATATCTGGAAATTATCGTGTGACAACTAACCTTTCAGAGGGTCGTCTTATAGGGCGACACCATGAGCTCTGTGCTCTTTTACATCACGCTGCTGCCAATACCTCTCGCACTACGCAATCCTGCTGGGTGCCTCTGCGGCCAAGATATCGCAACGCGTAAGATCATGCATATGCAGTAGAGCTTGCATATCAATTCGTCCGTTCCGTGATTGTGTATCGCACGTTATCAAGGCGGGCGCAGACTTCTAAATCTCCAATGTCTTTATAATCGAATTATCTTGGTTACAGCCTAAATCGTAGCAAAATGCCTGAATCTTACTTTTGAAAGCCTAAGTATAGAAAGCAGAGGTTGAAATATTCCATCACCAGCTCTTTGACAAGAAAATGCATGGAAACTTTTACATAAATGTAGAGAATTAGCGCTTGACGAAGGAGCTAACTTTTGTTCAACTTTTGGATAACAGTGTTATCCATTGCACACTTGATGTCTGACATCGTTCTCCAGGACTTCGAGAAACAAACTATATTCGTGATCGAATTCACGGCTCCGGCCGACAACAACATCAGTGCCAATGAGAAGAAAAAGGAGTAGAGGTATCAGGACCTTAAAAGGTAGCTGCTGTGACTGTATTTAAAATATTCGGTTAAAATAGTTGCCCTTGTGATCGATGCTTTTGGAGGTGCGGAACTATCACTGGTTTGTAACCTCAAAGTCATTCCCACGTGCCAAGAACATGCCAAGGCACTTGCGAGATGGATGCAGAAGGCTGTCATCCTTTGGTCGCTCTGGTTTAACTAGCCTGTCATTATTATTTTATCGTGCCTTATGCCTGGGAGCCAATTTCATATTTATATATGGCAATTGTTCCCCGTAGTTCCCTGCAAGTTATATGCAAAATACAAATAGAGAAATGCTGACAAACGAGTTTAATTGTTGATCGGTGATTTGAATCTAAATATTAAAATTTTTTATAAATACTTGAGATTGGAAGCCGTTCTAGTTAATATTAATTATTCCCATTATTATCCGTGTCTATTTTTTCTTACAGAATTAGGTTCACAGAATGAAAACAGAGACCTGGGCAAAAGACATAATAGTATAGAACAGTTGGAAAGAATAAGAAGCTCACGACACGATTATTATGATATTGTGCATCTGCCTTCATTTATATGTTACATAAACCTAACGAGTGGACTTTTTCTACCGGTAACAGAACCTATGCTTGTAAAAGTTAGGGCTCGCTACATCATTGGGAGAATTGTTGAAAATCGTCTTCGTCCACTATTCAAATGTGGTTCACCAGATCAAATGGTTAAGATAAACAAGGATGCCTACCACAAAGTGAACGCGCTGTATGATATTGATGCTCAAAAAGCTAATATGAATGGCCTTATGGAAGATACACCTACTCTTCGTCCTTACCAGAAATACATTTATTAAGCCATATCAATTTTTATCAATAAATCACTACATATGTAATTGCATACATGTCACTGAGTTTCGTTATTGTTGAGAAATGATAACTGTTATAAATATATAAATATTATAGCTATATGTACACTGTTAGAAATATTTTTAGGAATGTTTAAAAACACGTGACAAGATTTATGCAGTACTCGTCTCTAAATATTATTGAACAGAATATGGAATTTGAGTAACGGCAACTGCATAAAACTTCATTCATAGGTTTCAGAAAATTCTGTTACAATTTAAGAATTTTCAGAAACAGTAATGATTGGGATTGGTTCGGAAGGAAAACCTATCCGATACTTTCGCCAGGGATAGTCTCGAAAATTCTTTCTGTCGCGCACTCGATGCCTAACATAGTTCTCCGTGACTTTGAGAAACGAACTATGTTCGTTATCAAATTTTCTTCATCAGTGGGTAAGACCATCACAGCCAAGGAGAATGAAAAAAAAGAGAGGTATAATACCAGAAGCGGCGGAGCCTTTTTCTAAGAGAGGGGTAGGAGCATACACTTATAATATCGCATGATACAATTTGTGCATAGCATAATAATATTATACTGTGTAAAAATTGAACATAAATTATAAATAAACAATAAATAGTCAATAATAAATATAGGTATAAAATTCATATTGCTAAAGATTTCACAAATATTTCAAAGATTGCACAACGATTTCAATGATCACCCAAACATTTGACAGGTTGTGCAAAGATTTCGGATATATTTAAAATATTTCACCAAAATTCGACAAAGAATGCAATAATTTTCTAAAGATTTCAAATATTTCACAAATATTACCGAAAATGTCAAAAATATTTCAAATATTTCGCAAAGATTTTTAAAGGATTCAGAATGATTTCACAAAGATTTCAAAAAGATTTCAATGATTTCTTAAAGATTTCAAATATTGCACAATGGTTGCAATGATTTCCCAAAGATTACATAGGTTTCGCAAATATTTCAGATAAATTAAAAAGATTTCACGAAGATTTGACAAAATGCAATAATTTCACGAAGATTTAAAAGATTTCACAAAGACTTCTATTATTTCACAAAGATTTAAGACAGATTTCAAAGATTGAATAAAGATTAAACAAAGATTTCGTATAGACTTAAAAAACTTCACAAAGACTTCAATCAATTCTAAAAAATTTCACAAAGATTTTAATAATTTCTCAAATGTGCCTAATTACGTACTTACCTGGCCACCATAAATTATCATCAGCTATAATCTTAATACGTAAAATTATATCACAATTTTTTTTACACCAATGACAATTTATTACAGCTAAGGCGTAATAGAGAAAATCATAATAATAATTAATAAATGCATAACTTTAAAGTATTGGTCATAGGTGGTTCGATGAAAACTCATTTTGAAGCTTATGTGATTATCTAAAAGTCATTTCATACTAATTTTTCTGTATTTCTTTACCGAAAGTCGCAATCTTATCTGTTATATCATCTTATATAATCATGTAATATAATCATCATATAATTGATGAAATGAAATGAAAGCATATAATCATGTTATATAATCTTATAACAGAGTTTTTAAGACATTTTCTTTCTTTCTTCTTCAAAAATCTAACATCACGTTAACATTCTTCATCATTTTAAAATTTTTTGTGGATTTTAGAAGATTGCAAAGAAGTGGATAAACTGAAATCAGAAGTCTTAAAATCGGAAAAAAGGGAAGGTTTTAAAAGGTTACAGGGGTAAGGTTTAAAAAAAAAATGTTTTTTTGATCAAAAAAACACCAAACGGAAAATGTATGGCAGTAGGTAGTCCTGTATCAGTACCTATTATTCAAAAATTTCAGGGAGAAAAGGTGGGGGTTTCCAAACCTTTTTGTTTTCTTTTTTCAAAAATCCAAAATAACGTTACTATTTTGTCTTATTTTTTTAACAGTTTGTGGATTTTGAAAAGAGTGTAAAAAACTGGATAAATAGAAACATGAAAAACCTTAATATCTGATAAATTCAAAAAATGGCAAAACCATTATCATAGAAAAGCTAATCCTGAACATGTCACCGGCCGGCCTGCATGATTTGAAATGGATTCGTTCACATATCCTTAACAGTGGGTGGAATATTTTGAAATCTTACGAGAATCCCTGAAATCTTTTAAATCCCTTTGGAACTCAATGGAATCTGTTAAATCCGTAGAAAACTCTCAGAATCTCTTGAAATCCCTTACAATATGTTAAAATCCATTGTAATTCCTCGGGATTCCTTGAAATCCTATATGATATTCGGAACGTCTTTCAAATTCCGTTAAATCTTATTGAAATCCCCTGATATACTTCAACATTCGGGAAATTACTTTCGTAACACATGAAATCCTTTAAAGTCCTTTGAACTCTCGTGACTTATTTTTAAATCTCTGAAAATCCTCTAGAATATTCGAAAGTCTTGTGAAAATACGCGAAATCTTACGAAATCTTCTTAAATTTGCGGATATAATTCGAAATGACGTAAAATCCCTCAAGATTTATTAAAACCGAGTTATAACTGAATTTTGAGACCGATAACTCCAGATCTTTTTTTCAAAGTGCATAAAGTGTGTAGTGTCTTCAGCGGTGCAAGCTCTGACCATTAGGATTAATTTTTTTTAAGTGTTGTGGTGACGCAAAGAAGTACGCGAGTCTTGTAACAATTCGAAAGAAATTAAAGATGATATGGGGGTTTTGTCCGAGATAGTGGTTGGGCTGGAAAAGAAAATAGATTCTGCAGAACGTAGAGAGAGAGAGAATAGAATTGTTTTATTTGGATTAAAGACGATGACAATCGTACAGGCCTGCTCGCTACAATAATATCAACATTTCAGAGTTTTAATTTGGATTTGCCTGAAGTGGCGATCGCGGATGTATTCAGACTAGGAAAAACTAAAGGTAACCGTCCAGTCTTTGTCAGGTTTATTGCAGTAAGATAGATGAAACTTATTTTTACTAAACTATCGGAATTAGCAAGAGCGCTTGAAAGCGGCCGGAATCCATACCAATACTAGAAGAAACAAGCTCTATATTGGTGAAAAAGAAATCGCAGCTGATGAGGTGGAATAATTTATTAAAGGTAGTAAAAAGCGCAAGGTTCAGGACGACTTCGGTGATGTTGTAGAGCAGCTAGGAGATGAAAGCTTTGAGATATTTAATTTTTGCGGTAACTAAAAGTGAAGGTGTACAAAACTTGAAAAATTCATGTAACTTTAAAAATTAAAAATTGAATATCTCAAAGACAGAAAAAGATATTTGAGCGAACCAAAGTGCATTTGAAAGGGCAAGGCTGATACTTTAAGGTGCTGACTGCAGTTTTTCGAGAAAAAAAAATAATATCGCGATGCTACATGACCTCAAATATAGGCTAAAATTACGATCTTCGCAATTTTAGATTAGGATATCTCAAAACCCTGACGTGATAGAGCAATTCTGATGCCAGATTCGTGTTCAGCGCACTCAAAACCTTCGGACAAGTATACACTGGTTTCTGATTCTAAAAATTGTCGGCCTGTGCAATCATTCAGCATTAAAATAATTCCACTTTATTTTCTTGCAGAGTCATCGACAATTTTCTTCACTACGGTACCCTTCAGGACCGTAGACATGATTTACCAGGCCCTTCCTTTACGGTTGTTACAGAGGAAAAAGTAGAGGAAGTTTCAGAATTTTTCGAAAAAAATCCAAATACGTCCATTCGCAAAGCCGCTCAAGTATTAAAAATATCCAAATCATCTTTACACAGAATCCTAAAACCTTTTTTGAACTAGCTCCATTTAAAATAACAACTCATCACTTATTAAAGAAAGAGCACATAGAAAAGCGTTTGGATTTTCGTAAAATAGTTACTCGAAGGATGGAAGATGGAGAATTAAATCAAAAGTTGATTATTTGGTCAGACGAGGCGCACTTTCAGTTAAATGGATATGTCAGCAAGCAAAACTGGCGATTTTGGGGATCGGAAAAACCCCACATTTCCATATCGAGACCTCTTCATCCTCAAAAGGTAACTATATGGGCGGCTATGTCAGTGAACCCTTGTGATTTCTCCCTCTGGGGTTACATCAAAGACAAATGTTACGCCGAAGACCCTGCCACAGAAGAAGACTTGATAAAAGCAATTAAGAAGGTGGTCCATGGCATTACAACGGACATTCTGGAAAAAGTTTTCTACAGTTTTCGTAAGAGAGTTGATTTTTGTGCTGAATTAAACGGCCATCACTTCGAAAACATCATTCATTAGAACTTGTGATTTTATCGGTTTTTGTGTAAAGTTCAATAAACACGTATAAATATATCTGATTGTATTTTGTTTATATGTGATAAAAAGTGCAAAACTTCCTCTATTTAATGCTATTTTAATTTTCTTTTTCCCTTCATTTACGACAAAATAATACGCGATTAGATTCAACAACTTTCCGTGGGACACCCTGTATAAACAGCTCAAGTCAGCGAATGAAAATCTCGAGTTAATTGTTTGGATGTTCAGCAGCGCCCTGATTCCACTATAGTCGTGATCGCATCTAAACATCGGTATCCCTATTTGCCTGGCTGCAAAGCGTAAAAATCTATTTTGAATTCTTTCAAGTCTAATTTTATGGACAAGATACTGGGGTGTCCAAATGACTGAGGCATATTCTAAATGTGGTCTAAGTAACGAAAAGTACAGTATTTTTAGAGTTAACGGATTTTGGAAATTTGAAGCATTTCTCGTGACAAAGCCCAAGGACCTGAGTGCCTTTTTTGCTGCCTCTGACACTTGATTGTTAAGCATTAGTGACTCGTCTAGAAAGAGTATCAGGTCGCGAACCCGCGTCACCCTCTGCAATACTTCCCCGTCCAGTAAATAATGTTGTTCAGCTGTTAATATTTTCCGTGAGAATGATATTACTACACGGAGAAAAATGGATGGTCAAAGTTAGAAGGACAAAATTTAGAGAGCCAGTCCGTTCTTTTAGATGACCTAAAGAGCCATCCAGAATTTTTTTGACATAGTCAGAGCGGCTCTTATTTTATGACGAATCTGGCTGTTATAAGAACGCTAGACTCACTTTCAGGGATATGCAAGGTATCCTTTCTGGATTGTCAATACGAGTATTTTGTTTTGACTCATTTCGACCATCCACGGAAAAGCAAATTACCCATCGCGGAGGGCCAACCTGATTAGTTACCGTTGGCGTGTTTATTCAAAATGATCGAGTGTGTAAGTCAAATGTTCATATGAAATAATAAATGTAAAGTGCATAAGAATATTAGGAATAATTGTACATTCATATTTAAGATAAAAAGATATGCCTGCCTTTAAAATTAAAATCGATCATTTATTTTTAAGGAGAAAATCTAATAAATAATTAAATTTCACTATAAGTCTTCCTTGTGAGCAAGGGATTATTTTCAATAACTTTACTATTATTATTTGCTAAACACTAGGGCGTATCGAAACAAAAGTTGTTTGCGCGAAGTTCTAATAGCAATGAAAACTTTCTTTTGAGAGTCAAAAACACTCCCCTAAAGTTTCATAAAAAAAATCCTTCTTTATCCACATCGTAGACATAGCTAACAATCACAAAAAACGAAGCACTTCTTCAAATTCGAACTGCAAAAATTTTTTTTTTGAGATTTAAATTATGAATAAAAATAGTTCTAAGCAAGTCCATTTATACCTGTATAGCGATAATTCCATTAAAATATTTTTTACTCTCCCTAATTGACTTTGAAGTTCCAAAAATCGAAAAAAAGTAGACTTTTTCGCTATTTTCTTAGAGTTACGGTAAATTTCTGGACTATTTGACCATACAATGTGTAATATATGTCAATGAAAATGTATTTGCAATATATTGCAAAAATAATATATGAGGAATGTTGACATTGAAATGATTTTTATTGACTTTGAATTACAAGAAAATATTGAAAAGTGATATATTGCTCTTTATTTGACAATAAAATTAATTTTCGGTACATAAATTATCAGAAAAAATAGTCTGAAGCAAGAAGATTTGTACCAACATAGCAAAAAATGATTCAAGTATTTTTTACCCTACCTAAGTGACCTTAAAATTTCAAAACATCGAAAAAAGTCGACTTTTTCTCTATTTTCTTAGAGTAACGGCAATTTTTTCGACTATTTGAAATGTCTGATATACGTTAAGAAGAATGTATTTTCAATATATTAAACCAATAATGTATGCAGAGTGTCGATATTAAAATCATTTTTATTGATTTTGGATTACAAGAAAATATCTAAAAATGATTTATTGCTCTTTATTTCACAACGAAATTAATTTTCGGTGTATAAATAAGGTAAAAATGTTTTCGAGTGTACTTAATTTTGTACGAATTATTTTTTTCTATGTTGGTACAAATCTACTTGCTTCGAACTATTTTTTCTGATAATTTATGTACCGAAAATTAAGTTTATTGTCTAATAAAGAGCAATATATAACTTTTAAATATTTTCTTGTAATTTAAAGTCAATACAAATTATTTTAATTTCAACATTCCTCATACATTCTTATCGATGTATATCACACATTATATGGTCGAATAGTGCAGAAATTTACCGTAACTCTAAGAAAATAGCGAAAAGTCGACTTTTTTCCATTTTTTGAAACTTCAAAGTCATTTAGGGAGGGTAAAAAATACTCTAATGGAATTATCGCTATACATGTATGAATAGACTTGCTTAGAACTATTTAAACTCATAATTTAAATCTCAAAAAAAAATTTGTTTGCTGTTCAAATGACAGGAGACAGAGGGCATTTTTTATAAAACTTTAGGAGAGTGTTTTTGACTGACCCCAAAAGAAAGTTTTCATTGCTATTAGAACTTGGCGCAAACAACTTTTTCTGTTTGGATACGCCCTACTGTACACAATTGCTTTTCACATTTAATCATTTCAAATAAGCGCGCCAACCTTAACCAATCCGGTTGTCGACGCGATGCATGCAATGAGAGTTGGGATTGGAAGCACCGTGGTTTAGTTTCTAGAGCATTTTCGGAGGAAGTGAATGTCATTGAGCCGTTCAGCGTCACATCTGCTGTTTATTAAACCTAAACATGTTTTTCATCATTTTAAACTGCTCTTCGATATTTCGAACATTCGTGGAGAGTGAAGTGCATACGAATTTTCAACGTCAAATTGGATGCTTCCAAGGGATTTAAGATAAAGGCGTAACTGGGCGTTCAGCTATCAATTTGTTTTCATCGTGTCGTTTTAAACTGAAAACGTGCAAACAATTTCAGCTTTCATTGAAG
>CAKNWW010343651.1:0-11040 GCA_932074435.1 Andricus kollari
AAAATTTTACAAGTCAAAGAACGACATCTATTTTTTATTGAACAACACTAATCATTTGGCAAACGACAACAATTTTATTTTCGTACTTACATGCTTTTAAAGCTATTCTAATTAGGAAATGACTATACATTTAATAATTCCATATGTACTAGACTTTTAGTAATTGCATGCAGTTGAAGGAGGACTTACATTATATGTCAGGAAGTGTGAAATTTAATCAACTAAAGGCCACTTTGACAATGAGGTTACGTTTACTTCCACAGATTTCTAAAATAACTTATTTTTGTAAATGAAATGTAATGTGTAGACAATAATTGAGGAGCAATTCACATATTAATATGAAAAATATTAAAAACCAAGAAAAACAACTCACATATAATAAGGTCTTTTAACGTAGTTTAAAATAAAAATAATCAATATGCAATTAAAAAAATCATTTCACATTGTTTTTTTCATTTTTAAAAACATCTTTGTGTTTTTCTGCTAGATTAGATTTTTTTATTTCTTTAAGTGAGCAAGAAAAATCATTTTTATCAAGTATTAGAACCACTGAGGTTCTGCTGGCTTTTTTTCTCTCCTTAAAAATGCTTTTTGTAAATGGATTCGGTTCATTGCTTATTTGCAAATACTAACGCTTGTTTTGAAATATTCTTCCCCACTCCGAAGTCCTCTTCGCTGCATGTGATTAGGCTTCCAGGGCTGCTCGTACGTCTGTTTCTGAATAACCATTGATACATTTTTTACCAGCTGCGACTTTCGGCATTTTATGATCTGTAATAAATAAAAAATTGTTAGTTTTTAATGAGTTATTCTTCAAACTTATTTTTATTACTTGTTTCAAATATAGTACACATGGGATTCCTTAAAAATTAAAATTAAAATGCCTCAACGTATAATTAAATACTTCAGATTGAAATATATGTGAATGCTGGAAATCTGTAATGAAAAATGCAATTTTCAATTTAATCAAAAAATAATAAGTTGCTCTCGAGATGTAGAATTCCTGAATGCGATTAAAAAACGTTCGATTTAAAAAAAGTCAAACTTCGAGTAATCGCCTGAGTTTTTTGAGCCACTAATTTAAGTAAATAAAATTTGTTTTTTTGTTCTTGTTGAAAAGTCTTGCGCTAAAAGGATTTGTTCAAAATCTCCTGAAATCTAAATCTCCGGAAAAATTCCGATTTTTTTATCCAATTCTGTACTGACATCGCTTTCAACTTTTCACTAAAGTTTCATTCAAAAATTCGCCGAACAACATGAGGGCACCACTCCCAGATTCAAAATGATTTTGATTCCTTGGGATATTCGAAGCATTTCGTACAGTCAAAAATTATGTTTACGATGACAAGCTTCCATAAGCGGTTCATGGTCGGGAGCCGCCCGGGCCAACCCTGGTTAGATTTCATGGTCAGGAGCCGACCCAGCACTGGTCAGAATACTTTTTTATAGAAATTGCACATCTTTTACGAGCCGTGACATTATCAAAGACGTACTTACGGATTTATTAGATCAGTGAAACAGAATTTAGCTTTTTCAAATTCTTGAAAAAAAAATCAACAATTATGTCTTCCCAATGTTTTAACTTATTAATTAACATTGCTATCCATTTTGCAATGTGTATTAGCAGAACCGTTACAATTTTTACAATTTTCTTTGTTTTCAGAAACATTTTACTCTGTACACTTTCAAATTTACCGCCATGCCTGATGCCTTCTGCGCTTGGCGTTGGTGTAGACACTTGCAAGTTTCAGTTTTTAACCTCGAACGAGAATGCACGTTGCATTAATGTCGCGTCGTCCCCGCGAAATTAACAAATAAAACCCGGTATTAAAATCAACCTTATTTCAGTAATCAGTTGTAAACCCCCACTTAATGCGCAAATAATAATTATTTTATATCAAAGTATAGTGTTGTGTATTCATTTTTTCCTTTCCTACTTCCTAACCTCAAATCACCACGTGGTTTTTAAAATAAAACAATGGCTAGCAGATTTTAGCATCAGTGGTTGAAACTCTTTTCTAATTTCATCGCGAGAATTTGATAACTTGATATTACATTTAAAGTTCACTGTATTTTTTACGAATAGCCTTAAAAGACAATCCAAGTTACCAATTTCTCGCCTTTAGCAAAATTTCTTAACCGGTCTGTGGCCGGGTTACCCGACCGGATCCTGGCCGGTATGAAAGCCGGAATCCGACCAGTTTATTGTGACGTTTTTGGCCGGATCCCGGCCAGTAACTTCGTCCAGTGCCCGGTTTAAACTGGGGCTATCCGGCCGGCTACCGGTCGGATCACGGTTACCATTCCTACACGGGATGTGGCTACATAAAATTATCATCAATATGCTGAGGACATGAAAAGAAAAAGAAGATCCAAAAGGATGAAATCTTCCATTTTTATGGAAAATCATGATTTTAGCATGAAAATTCTCATCCACTAAATTGTTTTTCTTATTAACAGCATCATTTTTCATCTAAAAAGCGCCCCAGACCTACGTATGGGAATGACTATAAAATACACTTAATATGACAGAGTTCAACAACATTGAGAGAGTTCATGCAACATTTTGAGTTTCGAAAATACATTAATCAAGAGCGATGCGCGAGACACATGATACAAAAAATTTACTATAAAGAACCCATTTTAAAAATATTATAGAAATAATAACATAGACGTAATCAATAGCTTTAGAAATCCTTCTGTCAGTTTTAAGACATTACTGGTAGAAATAAGCTCTCATAATTTCATCAATTTATCTGCAATTGTTAAGACGTTGTATTCATGAAAAAATGTGACATACACATACACATACACATACATCCGGATAATTGCTTAGAAGAGTATATTAAGACATTTTCAAATTAAGGAAAGTTTAATTATGAAGATAAAAAAAATCGATACTTACCCATTTTTCCTGTTTCAGTGGTCACCTTGCATTAAAAAAGTGATATCTGGCGATGAATCAGGTTCTCGATGTAGATAATAAATAATTCTGCAAGAAATGCAAGACATGCAAGTCCATATCCTGCAAATAGGATCACAAGAAGATGACTTAACAGCATATCGTCCGTAGTATTCTCTTCTTCATTGAACGATCTGGAATTTATCATAAATTCTGGAAGGAGATCTCGATTCCACCTTACCATAAGCCCTGATTCGTCAATCTCTCTCAATCTTCGACCACATTCGTGGAGATAAGGGGAATTGGCTTCCAATGTTATAATTTTCAAATTCTCTAAAAAACTTTCTTTTAGGATTTTAAAAATTGGCCTACGATTTTCGTCTACATTCTGTAGGACAAACATTCGTGCCAATCTGTCATTTATGACACATGAAAGATTCCTTGTTTTCAGTAATAATTGGATACAGTCTTGATCGCTGGGAATGATCTTGGATTCATTTAATAATGCCTGAATGACTTCACCGCTTTCTGTTGACAACATAGAGTTTCGAATATTCATCCGCATAAATGGTTTGAGGTTTGAACTAAGCAAATCAGACAAAGTGTTAACCGTATCTTCTGTCTTTGTTATTATTTTGACGTCCATCAATATCGTGTAAAAAGTGGATGAGAAGATCCAGAATCCGATCAGGATAAAGGACAATGCAATTCGATCCGAATGCTTCACCACATCTCTGGGAACTGGCAGTCCCAACAAAGCTTCTAAAATGTGTAAAGGACACCAGAACCTTTTATCAAACTTCAAGAAGCCGAGAATTAGCCAGATTAAAGTAACTACGAAACAAGTGAGAATTCCCGTGTGGAACGATGTGCTTCTCACTGATATAGAACGAACATTCTTCGAAAAAATTGGTACCACTGCGAAGAAACGGATCATTTCTCTTCTAATAATATATGTAACGGGATGCTCTGCACATCGCATGCCAAATACTACATTATTTGTGATAACATTGATTTCTCTGTAGACAACCTTTTTAAATAAGCCAGTTGTCTTACTTTTGTTGCAATTGTAGACGCCGAACGATTCTCCTTTGGAGGCACTCTCTATAACTTTGAAATTCATTTTCTCAGATAAGATTTTGAGAATTACTGCGTCTGGTCCTGAAACCTCAAGCGGATAACCGGAAAGATTGTATCCTACCCGAATCACAGGTGGAGCATCTACTGAAGCTGTTTTTATTTCGGTTCCATTCAAATCGTGTAATTTTTCTGGAAAAATTGCCGCTCCGGTCGAATATTCCTTCCTGGTGTAGATTTGCGTAAACGGATTGAAGTAATGCATTACTGGAGTCCTTTGTTGTGTTGAAATTTGAGAACCCCAGGTGAGTTTTCGATCTAAATCTCCTTCCTTGACAATATCGAGAACCGTAAAGTCCAAAAACTTTTTGGACCAAGCGTAGCGAAGTAATTTTTCGTGGCTACCATTTTCTGTTGCTAGGAAGATGATCATCAAAAGCCTTGGATGGCTCTGTGCCCCTGATACATTCATTAAAAATTCTATTATACGCTTAGGAATTGTACTCTCATCTAGAATCGCAACAAATGTTGCTCTTTCATGTAAACTTTTACTTTCTCCTGTAGGTCTGATACTTTTTGGTGACTTCTTCAAAAAGTTAATTATTTGACTTGGTGCATTGCTAGTTATTTCTCGTACAATTCCGCTGAACATTAAATCTTTGTGATGATAAGCGCTGTCGTCGACCAATATTATTGTTTCGGGAGTCCAAGAGTCAGTCTTAATTTGCTGAAAAATGCCATTAAGCAACCTGGAATCTTCGGAAGCTTCTTGTACTTCTATCAGAAAAATGAAGAGAATGATACTTTGGAATTGCAAATGATCCATCGTGTTATTTTTTTTATTGATTTATAAAACAAGAAATTGATGCCTTTTGCCACATCTTCCACCTTTTGCTGACGCAGAAAAACTGTTTTGAATACAAATAGCTTAGCAACGATGGCCTTTCTATTGTTTTACAATGGTTAACTGAAATAAAGTCACGTGGATACAAATTGTTATTAGATACAAAGTAGGGTGTACAGAACCCGAGAAAAATATATTCCTCTGCTAACCTATTTTCCAGAGCTTGCCTCAAGCGAAACTAATGTTAAGGTACGAAAGATAACATATAATACATACATTCTATACTTATAATTATATATATAGATATATATATATATATGTGTGTGTGTGTGTGTGTGTGTGTGTGTGTGTTCGGGCGTTTTCACGAAAGGTGTCACTTTTCTGTCACCGTGATATTATAGACAAACCTACACTTAAAATACAATTTATTTTACATAAAAATTTACAGAGAGACTCTCTGAAATAGGACCAAAAATTTACAGTAATTTCAGAAGCCCTCAAAAGAGATATAACAAGTAATAGTTAAACAAAATCCCAAAAATGTACATGTGTAATATTTTTCACCAGCCAAGAATTGAATCCTTTGCATGCTCACAGCTTTTATGTGCAATGTTTGAAAATTCTGAAAATAATCATGCTAGTTAAGTGGAGTATAGGCCACTGAAATTTTATGGATTTGATGTTGTGCGCGCAACTACTCAGGTCAAAAATCTTTCCATTCTTTATTAAATTTAGGTGTCCAAAAGACACCATATAAAGGAAAAAGATGTGGTTCTGAAATCATCGATGTATCGCACATTGAAATATCAAAACTTATGAATTTGGCGAAAAAATTTCCCCTGGCATCGTACTTTCATCCAAGAATATTTCAAGCAAACGTTTCTATGCTCACTAAAATTAAACAGCATGTTGGGCCGAAGAAGTTTACCAGGGATGAAGTTGTTATCGCAGGGCGCACAAAAGTTATGTCCAATTGAATTTAATAAAAATCAAATCTTATATTAGATAATAAAATTTTTATATTATTACGTAACATAATTTTTTATATTTAGTAGAACTTAGAGAACCAGTATGTATTACTTTGGGTGATTTGATTCTATTTATTGAATTGAATATAATATAAAAAATATAATTTATTGAATATTATTTTTGTATTATTTTTTAACAAAGATATTATAAAGGAAGAGTTATTACTACGAAAAGGACAGAAGCACGCAACTAAATGTCAAGCTTTAGCTTAAAAGAAAGCTGAGCGCAATAGAAAAAGAAATATTAGCGATAGAGTATTACTTTTACTATCCTGTCATATTTCGCAATACTTTGTTGTAAGAATGATAAGGAAGAAAATATATTTTCTTTCAACCGTCTTATTTACAAACTATTATACTATAAATGGTCAGGATATAACTTCAGTATTGGAAAAACAAGCGTCCTTGATTTAAAATAAAAGATAAAGTATGATGACTTGAAATTGAGTAATAAAGTTTCGAATCTTTTAAACAAAGTCCGCACTATTTCTTTGCAGACACTTGTTATATATTTTTAATCAAAAAGATAGTCATATATACACTAGTGAGAAGTATCCTTATAATTGAAAAGAAAGAAACAGTCCTCCTTGATCTTCCATTCATAAAACATTATAAATTCAATTAAGCTTATGGACATATTAATTTCAATATCTTGTGCAAAGTGCGCGCATACTAAAAAATCTTGACCCAGCTAAAATATACGTTTCTATATGTATTCATAATGTAGGAAAAAAGTTTGAAATGTGTGCCTTGATATTTACTTTGCAATTTTCTTTTTGAGAAAATGACACTCTCCGTGGAAATATCCATAATATGAACATTCTGTTGACATAGAAGAAATGTTTTGAAAAAATTGCCGTGCAATTGTGACCTTCCTATTGTTTTACGAGGGTCGATAGAAATAAAATAATGTGGAAATTGTACGGTTTTTTCAACGGGTACCAATTGTTACAGATACAAATAAGTATGCATATAGTCCGAGAAAAGAACGTAACTATGTTGACCTATTTTTCATACGAGCTAACCACGAGCAAAACTAAGGGTGCAAATAATAATATGCTATAATTTGATTCTGTTTTTAAAAAGACGTAGGCTTTCATTTTTCACATTGTTTGGACAATTTAAATTATTTTCTGTTCACTTCTATTTGCTTATTGTACATTATTTAGGTTCCATTCATTAGGATCTAGCATTATTTTTTTGATTTCGTCGAAACATTCGTATTTTAAAATTTATTACAGAAGGTCAAAAATCTATTTTTCTTAAAACTTCTGCGATTAGAAAATCAGTTGAAAAAACATCAAAAGTATATAAAAATCAATATGCTTCATTATTATATATGATTTTTTGATATAAGTTCATATTTTAAAACTGAGCGCTTGCATTTTAAAATAAGACAGTTGTCCACTGCAAAGCGTAGAGTTTTTCAAAATAGTGTTCCTCATTGGAAATTAGGTGACACGTAATTTTGGGAATTGAGAAAATACGTTTTTCCAAAAGCCGTTATTGATACCTACTTAAATTTTGAAGTGTCATTTTCACACAATAGTAAGATACATTTGCAAACTCTATGATTTTCGAACTATAATCAAGATATTCTATTCATCGTTTTTGAATTGATTGAAATTTATATTATTATTATATTGAAATCCAACAGGTAATTTGAAAATTTGGTCAATAACAAGCAAAGCTCCTGAGGTGTACCTCACCTATCTTCAAGGGTGGCGAAAACCACCCTTAAAATTTTCCGCCAAATACAGTTTTCTTTAATATGGTCATATGAATCGGAATTTTTTAACCAAACAAGCGTCAGATTATTTTTACAAAAAGACGCTCACTGCGACATATTTTTTATACCGGGGGGGTGCTACCCTTACTTTTTAACAAGGGTGAATGTAATTTTTTAAACATTTTTTTTACACAGAAACTTTCAGATTAGCTGAACTTCTCTGTATATTGTAAGGTTGCTAAGAAAATAAAAAATTAAAGTTAACTCCCATGAAATTTATTATTATTAATCAATGAATGAAAGCTGTTTTTTCATTTTTTACTATGACACAATCAATTAATCCACAAATTAAAGTTATATCTAATAAAGTTTATCAGCTACAGCCTTCGGAAATTATATTTTGCTGAACAAAATTTAGTTCTAGTTTTTTGTGAAATATCTAGTTCCTTGTGCAGTTTACACAAAAATAGTAAGAATGTGAGTTGACACAGATAAAATTTGCTTCAAATAAAAAAAAAATAATGTTCCATCCTCTGTAGGTCCGAAATTAGAGCGGTTCGAACTATACCTATTTTCATGAAGTAAATTAAATTTTTCTTTGAATTTAAAAATAATACAGGGCCCGAAAACGAACAAAAAATAAATAAATTTATTACAGCTATACAGGGTATCCCAGTACTCAAGGTACATTTTTATATTTTTGAATTCCTCACAAAAAATGGAGTTGAAAATGATAATAAAAATGTATTGTAAAGTTAATAATTAATGTGTAATTAACAATTAAAGATTGACCAATCGGAAGCACGCATTAGATGGACGACAGTCCATGTGTCACTGATAAGGGTGTGTTCGCAAAATAGTAATTTTAAATTTTCAGGAGACTGTGAATATCAATGGTGCAACCTCACACGGCAACTGAGCGACGAGATATTAAATCTTAAAATCTATCTTTTCCTTTAGAATACACGTTTCATTATTTTAACTTCCTTCGAGGATTTCTGATTCTGTAGAATTCAAACGAATTCTTAGAATTCACTTGTGCTTCTTTAAATTCTTTTGAAGCTGTTTGCATTTCTCTTGAAACCTTTACAATACACCATAAGTTACTTTTAATTTTTCCAAGTCTTTTGTATTCTCTGAAATCTACTCAATTCTCTGAATACTTCTAAATTTTTTGAATTCTTCTCAATCAGTTTATAAATTTTAAAGTGAGCGAAGGCTATTGTAGTGACAAGGAGCTTGTTCTGATCTTGTTGTATAATTCCCATGAAGTCTAGACAGCGGTATTTTGTCCAAGAAGTTTAAAATCAGAGTGTACTGAGTTCATTGCTTGTTCACTGTAAAAGCCTAGGCCAGTTTGCATTTCTTCATAAAACTCAAGAGCATGAAAAAAGACTGCATAAACTTTTGGCATGACAAAAGTTCCTTGTTCTAAGTAACTGTCCCTGAATGTTGAAATTTTAACATAAAAAAAGGGGATCGCGATGTTCACTGAAGCACGATTGTATAACGTCCATTAAAAGACGGACATCCGTACGTTATCTCGCGCTGAAAATTACATGACTGTGCCCACAGATAGGCGTCTTCTTTCGGCTAATAAATGTGAGAATACCGTGCTGACTGCGCCAAGTATCAGATGCAATTAGAGTGGAGAAATCATCGCAACAAACGTTTCATCTTGCTTAGCGATGAGAATAGGAGGATGAATACAATTCTGGTGATTTTTGCATGAACTTTCACGGCTTCTGATTCAGGCCAATCCACAAAATTTTGAAGTATGTTGCCTATATTGCGGTAAGTAGCTCGTGCTTGAAGTTCAATTCAAGTGCAATTGTTCCTTCGAAGTAATTGACTTTTGTTGAAGAACACAACAGGGACACGTCTTTAGCAGTAGATTGGATAGATAGACACACCTTTAAAAATCCTCCACCACCGTCAATACCAAACTTCAAATGAACTTCAGAAACTTCTCGCTTCTCTTTGCCATGATTGATAAAACCTTCAAGGTCCAAGCAATAATCAAACGCTGTAAGTAATGCCGAGACACTACTATTTTTCAAATTAATGAAGCTGAAGTTCTTGACACCAAACTATTTATCCACGCAATGACTTTTTGTTGACAACTTTTGTTTTAAGTAAGGTTTAACCATTTTTTAGATTATTGTAGCCACCCAGAAAGTTTCGGCAATTCCAATGACTTTTCTCTGACTGAGATGCAATCTATTTTGAATTTTTACAAAATCGTCTGCAAACAGAAGCGCTCGCTTTAATGAATTTTCGCTGCCTTATGCACTAACAGTAATTCAAAGAGGTGAACCATCTCGTGATTGAGTCAAGGATAAGGACCTAATTTTTCTCTTATTTTCTTCTTCCATTTTTCTTTTCAACAGTGCAGAAACAACGTTTGCAGTAGCCTTGGGATCCGATTGAATAAGACCTTTAGTTAGATTATCCAAACCAGTTGTTAAAGTAGATTTATAAGTCATCTCTTCCAATTATTAAAAGGGAGGAGATTTTACCTAAGCCCTTGCTTGAGAATAACGTTGTTTAAAACAGAATTAAGAACATTTGTCTTCAGTTGTAAGTTGGAAATATGGTAAATACCTAAAGAGTTGCTACTCATTCTATTAACTTTCTTCAACGGTTCAAAAATATGGTAATTTTAATTTGTTTTCCGTATCATTCTTGATGACGTATAAATATCTTTTACACCTGGAGCACACAAAGAGCATCAAACGAACACAAAACTTCATTTGATGCATCATACAATTTTGAGGCGATTTTCATCGTGCGCGTTCCTGCTTTCCGCATACTTTCTTATAATAACAGACCATTAAACTAACATAAACTCAAAAAAATAGCATACAGAGGATGAGCAAATGTGTTAAATGTCCTCTTTTAATGTTCTTCTATATGGTTTCTATATGGTTTCAAACTAATCGAGGGGCATCACTGTGAAGATATTTAAAAAACAGAGAGGTCAGAGATCTTTTGAGTAGAATTCAATCGTAGCTCACCATGTTAAATTATGTTAATAAAAACATTTTGTATGTTTATCTAGATCAATCAATTCATTTAGAATAAAGGCATACTTTATATTCTTCCATCAACTTTGATTAATATACTACTGTAAAAATCCTAACTATAAAACCCTTATTTTTATAATATTATAAAAGTGCTAAATCAAAATTAATCTACATTTTTAGGAATCCTCAGGTCAGCTCAAAAATATTACCGGTAAGAAAAACTAACAAAATATCGATGCTTACCCAATTGTATCAATCAGGTTCTGGATGTAGTTAATCAGTAATTCTCCAAAAAAAGCCAAAAATGAAACACCATATCCTGCAACCAGGATCACAATAAGCTGATTCAAAAGCATGCTATCCATAGTAACCTCTTCCTCACTGGTAAAACTGGAATTTCTGATAATATCTGGAAGAAGCTCTTGATTCCATCT
>CAKNWW010343656.1:0-21570 GCA_932074435.1 Andricus kollari
TGATTTTTATTCTGTGTTCCGCCATACTGATTTTTGCTGCGCCTGTTGGTAAGTATAATAACATCTATAATTTAATATTTTATTGTTTTTTCTCGTAACAGTTATTGAATGAATCAAAAGTAAGCCACTAAGGATTAGTTAATGCAAAATTACTAATATTTTATCTTTATTCCATATTGCTCCACGTAGCATATGGCGGTGTACAGCGCCACGTCACAAGATTGACGGTTTTGTGTAATGTTGTGTCGACATCGTAGAGCTTTAGATTGGAATCACGTAGAGCAATATATTTTTAAAAAATTGTAAAACATAACCGATCTGACTAAAAATTGATAGTCGGGGGTTTTCGGGTCACTGATATCAAATAAAAAATTTATAATTGAAAATGGGGATCCACATCCGTTTTGGTAGTTTTATACAGTTTTCCTCTCCCCTAGCAAAATAAGGCGGATCCACATTCTATGACCGATCTCGCGGTCGTTAATATTGCAATATTAATTCAATAACTAATTTCCGACTTATGCTTTATTTTCGCAGAATCAGTTCAAGAACCTCGAAAGCTTGAAGACTTTAATCTTCCTCACATTGAACTTAGGAATGTCAAACACTACCAAACTTCGGGGCATCCAAGTCGTGTTTTTCCCCTGGGAACAGGCTACCAGGTAGTAGTAACAGATCAGAATCACGAATTCATCGTCGGCGTAATTGAACCTTATGGTTTTTGCCCATTAGTGGTTCCTAGAGGAAATCTTCCTATTCCCCATGATCAGCGAGAAAACCCTGATAAATATGAAAAGGTTATGATCCGGATAGATGGCCGGGTGGCCAGCGTGACTGTACCAATATCGACTGACCATCCTCTGAATAATAAGTTCTTTGGCCCAGTTAGTTTTGAACAGATGGAGCGTGCCAAGATATATTAGGATGACCGAAATGATTGAAAGTACTCAAATTATCATGGTTCAAATTATATTTTGATGATATCTTATTGAGGAAAATAAAAAATATGACGAAAAAAATTGGCAGAATATGTTTCTTCATTTTATGATATTTCTAGAATACTTTTCAGTAACACATCGTGCCCTATATCGCGAATGTGATGCTCTGCAGCTTCACCTCTAAATAATTTCTTAAAAGGCTCTCACAAAGGGTCTTGTATCCCGCCTGTATCATATAGCACTTCAACCTTGCTATTTCTCATGTTGACGAACTCTGTACTTTTACCTCCCTTCATAATAATCGATGTCCTATCTATGTGTTCGTTTATCTTATTTTGAAAATCTATTACGAGTACTTCCGGTTTCTGTAAGTTCTCAATTTTGATTCCAGACGATAATGAACAGTATTGTCCATTCGTCATACTTCGCGAGTATACACACTGGAGAGCTTGATAGGGATCCAACATTCATACTGGAGAGCCCGTTTACAGGGTTCCAACATTCATCCTGCAGAGCCCGTTTATAGGGATTTAACATTTATACTGGAGATCCCCTTTATAGGGATCCAAAGATCCATCCTGGAGAACCGTATAGGGATCCAACATTCATGCTGAAGATCTCTTTCATAGGGATCCATCTTTCTTACAAACGCTTGTTCCAATACCGACGATTGAGACCAGCGAATCAAAATAATAATTTTATTTACATTAAACGTGCGAAAGACGAACAGAACTTCACACATTCACACGGACATACACATATACGAAAAATTCAAGAATTAAACATGTGGGATGACCACAGAAGGCGATTTAAGCCGCAATCATTGCTCACGCCCAAAAAACTCCGAATGATGCGGCACATGTTCAGCAATGCTGCTTTCTGAATTAGATGTAGCGAATTTCGAGCTCCCGGCTTATTGTTAAGATGAACGTTTATGTCTATTATACTCACGTGTTTAGCTAGTTTATCTAACTAGAGGACACCTGGACGATTGTATCTGACTATGTGGTCATTTAGAATAGTCCTGTCCTAGTAAAGGAGATGTTGTTCGTTCTCTAGTACATGGGCTATATTTGTAGTAAGCCTCAAATCTCTCTAGTACACCAGTGTTCAGGGCAATTTGTTGGTGAATGTTCCCAGCAACATCATTATGTTTACGCGTGTATTCTTGCGAGGCACGCATCGAACAGCCACAAATGATGAGATCGATGTTCTCGTTGGGATCTCCACAAATGCGGCATCTGTCAATAACTGCCGCCAGACTGAGGATGTGGTTTTGGAAATTGTTCGTCTTGATTACCCTGTCCTGGTTGGCAATGACGAATCCTTTCGTCTCCGGAAGGACTTCATCCGCCTTAACCAAAGGCTCAAAGCATCACTATCCGCGCAAGGAAGATCTAATGTTTGATGGTGTCGCATCTAAGCAGCTAGCTGTTCAGTGATGAGAAGTCCGATGTTCTAGAAATCAACAGCTACCAGTTTCAAGACGGTATACAGGCCACCTATACAGATGTAGTCGTAGAGTGAGATGTTAAATGTTTTGGAAATATTCGCACAATTTCGTAACCTGAGAGTCACACAATCGCCAAACACCGAAGATCCCTCTATCTGCAAGCTTGCGTGAGAGAACTATTATCTCTACAACTGTCCTTTTATGGTGCATTCTATTTAGCCTCTCGAGGTCAGTCATGCACCGGTTGACCAAACCAAAGGTCTATGTTAGGAGATGAATGAAATAGGTGTATAGCTCGCAGTAAATTGCTGAGATTCCTCCTATAAGTAAGCCAGTCACTTGATTTAGGATTCCTATATCCTTGAACGTCAGGTCCATCGGCTGTCAAGGAGAAGCACCTTTGTCCATGATCCTATAGGGACGTATCCGACGACACATGTCATCTCTTGAACATTTCGCTAATACTTATCGAACACAAGGTCAAATCAATTACCAGGTGAGATCTAGACGCCATGGAGGTTGGGGTATCACATGAGCAATGATCATTCTTTAACACAGCAGTAGTCCACCAGATTTCCTCGCTCCTCAGATGGTGGTGGGTCCTGGAAGTCAATAAATTTAAATGATTCTAAATTATTCTCGATCTCTATTACTAACATATCTCTAGATGGAAACTTTGATAAATTAATAAATCCTGAGATAACAAAAGCTCTTCTGTTTTTGAATGTAACTTTGGTTTTGGACAGGTTCTTTATGTTGATACTTTTTAACCCAAATTGAGGCTTGCTGTCGAGCATCCTCAGACTCTCGATTACCCCTGGCTCTGCAGTTTTTATAAGTTGAGTAGCTTAGTAGCAATGGGATACACCCCGGTAGCATGAAGGAAGGTTAAGACAATCTTCATTTCAATGCCGGGTAACGATACCTACTATAAGGCAAACTCCTATAGACCGATCAGCCTAACCTTTTTTATATTGAAATCGCGAGAAAAATTAGTGGACCTTTACATGAGAGAGGAAATCCTAACTAAAAAACCTCTTTTTAAGAATCAATTTGCCTCTCAGAAAAGCAGAACTACCGTGGACCTTCTTTGTGCGTTTAAGATATGCATTTGTAATACAATGCTGAAATGTGAACTAGCAATTGCAGCGTCTCTGAACATAAAACGGGAATATAGTGATATTCTAATTGGATACTAATTGGTGCTGGTTCTGCTATAACACGCGAAGTAAGTGACACCATAAGCAGGTGAATGTGCTTCATTTTAGAAAGCAGAATGGTATATACTTACTACATGGTAATGAAGTAAAGGCCAAAGATTTAAGATGATGTCCACAAGGAGAAGTTCTTTCATCAACCTAGTGGGCGCATGCCATCGATGACCTGATTCGTATTTCAAACTAATCCGGTTTTTACACCAAAGGCTATGTTGATGATCTGGAGATCGTTGTGACAGGGAACCACTTGGGTACCTGAGTTGAACTCATGCAGTTAGCAAGGTTAAACTAATTAGTACTATGAAACAACTGGAAAGCCACTAATGGGTTTTCTGCTTCGCGATCACAGGTGCTATGAAAACTACACCGACAGCTTCTCTTGAGGACATTCTAGACATCCTGTTGTTGCACCTTTTCGTAAGGAAGATTGCGACAGCGAAAGTTTATAGACTTAAAGTAGAGGAGAACCATAGTTATGTTAGGGAGGCAGATATAGATGATATCGGTCAGGGCATGCTATGCGATGATAACATTCTCGCTATCTAAACTGATGTTATGTTAAACAAATTAGCGTTCATGACACCCTTCAAGGTCATCTTCTCTAAAAGGGAAGAATGAGATGATGGAGGGAGAAAGGAACACTCATGTATACTAGGAGGTCTCTTTGGTGCTAAGACGGGTTAAAAGACTCTTTGGAAATAGGGGCTGGAATCTATGGGATGAACCCCAGAGCTGAGATAACAACAGCACCGGTCACATTCCCTACAGTTTTTTGCGCCAAAATAATAGCTATTAAAGCTTGCCTGCAGGAAATTTAAATGTTGGCTTATGAAGGCCAGCAGATTTACATTTGTTCTTACAGTCAAGCAGCACTCAAGGTTCTTACATGTAGAAAGTTTACTTTCAGACTAGTCTGGAGTTGTTTTTAAAATCTTTTTAAGTTTGCCGATTAAAACTGGGTCAGTCGAATATGGGTTCCGGGCCATTAGTTTATTGAAGGTAATTAGAAAATATATGCACTAGCTAAGACAGAAGTTGCATAGCCCTTGATTGGCCCGCAACTCTATTGCGGTATCTCATACGCACCAGAAAATGGGGCTAATGGTAAAAATGGCTCTCGGAGGAGCATTCAAGATATTGTAACGCAACCAAACAAATGGTGCACTCTAAGATTTTAATATCTGGTACATGTACTGGAGACTGCTGTCTGAGAAAACACTTGACGAACATGAGGATGGGAGACAATCATCGTTTCGAAAGTGTCATTTTAACAATGACAAAGCTCATCAGATACTTTGTGAATCTCTTTCAACAATACTACTTGGGTCAGACTCCTTTCCCCAACTTTCCACGCTTTCCACTAAGGGTCACTAGAACTGCTTTCTGTACCTCACACACGTCTACCTTGCATCCACGTCGAACTGGATGTCCGCGAATTTATCTAATTTCAGATCAAAAAATTTGAATGGAAATTAATTATTTAATAAGAAAATGAAAAATGTCCCCCCGCGAAGGATGCCGGGCCGGGAGGAATTCGATTCCTCAGGCCCTTTCTACAAGTTCGGAGGATAGGCGAAAATGCACCGCCCAACCATGAATAAAAATGAATAAATACAGATTGGATCAACATGATAAAAGTGAATTACACATAATGGTCAAGCGTCTCGGCGGGACCTTCTAAGTAGGTTAATAGTCATTAAATCTGATTTGAAATCCGTTACGGCACTGATCAAAACAAAAGACTAACATACCTAGAATATCATTCTTCCGCTTTTCGAACAGTTAAAATTATGCTTCAGCTATAAATTTTACAATTAGATAGCCAAAAAAATACCAATCGTTTTTATTTGGCTACCGTATAGTCCGAAAGAATCCAATAGTCTCTTCAAAAATCCGATATCCTCATGTGATTCCCTCCAACGAAACCCAAGTCCTGTTAAAGGAGTTCTACCGATGTTCAAACAATGTCACCACGAACTGGAAAATGTTTCAAAGGCAGCCCGTTTTGTCTAATTTAAAGCCAAATAAATAGAAGGGAGAAAACAGTCAAAAATAAAAGTTTTAAGTGACAGTCCTGTCATTTAGAGTAGCTTCTGCTGATGAATTTAGAGAAGTGACGTGAACTCAGCCTACCTCATCACATTGTAGATTGGTGAATTTAGGCCTCATGACCTGGTTGACTAAATCTTAGTTGAGTTATATTATTTTAATTCTTGAAATATTAGAAAAATAATTAATTATTTATCTGTCCATTGCGAGAAAACTGGCTTTAGTCTCTCCAAATTGTCCATAATGATGTCATATATTCGAAGTATTTGTTACGATTTCAGTTTGGAAACAACAGACTGACGAAAGGCAAATAAGTAAGAAGGACAAATGACTCGTATCGAATACACTTGAACAATGCGAAGAATGTTTATCAGTTAAACTCTCACCAAATTCTTGATAAGTTGGGTTCCTCTATTTGAAGAAAATGGAGACTCTAACTTTTATTCTGTTTTTCGCCGTAGTGATTTTCAGTGACTCTTTAGGTAAATACAATAAATTCTATAATTTTTGTATGTTTGATTGAATGCAGTATTATATACTGAGTAATGAAAACTGAAATACTAAGATTTAATAATTAAAAGATTACTAATTATTCGACGACATCATTCCATATGGCGCCACGTCGCGGCGCAGGCAGTGTACAGCGCCACGTCATTTCTTGGAATTCGCAATGCTTACTTCATTGAAATTAATAGATATTGTATAAAATGTGAGAGAATTGAATGTTTGATTACCATTTATTAAGGATAAATGCTTTTTGGTAATTGTTTAAATAATTTTTATTCGCAAATTCACAGTTTGGTGACTTTTCATTGAATAGGCTTAATTTTTGTTCACGAAATCAACTAGGTATGTCTGTCTGATGACTGTTGACTGTGATACTTTGCAAATCGACAACAATTATTTATTATTTGAACGATTTTTATAAACAAATTCATAGTTTGGCCATTTTACAATGAATAGGCTCAATTTTTGTTTACGGAATCAACTAGGGATGTCTTTCCGATGAGTCTTGGCTATGCTACTTAAAAAATTGACAACAATTATCTAAAATTAAAAAAATTGTTATAAACAAATGCATTTTGTCTTCATTTTTTTGCCAGTTGGGCACATTGGGGCACAGTGGGGCAAAAAAGTTGATAAATAAAGACTTAAAAATTTTAAACAGATTTCTTTGTTAAAAATAAAAAAAATTGGAACTATTTTTTATTTAACATAAAAGGTGACATTTTGTTTTTTGTATTGTCAACGAAATCAGATTAATTCAAATCCAAGCATTTGTATTTTCTACCAAAAATGATGAATTTTTAACCATGAAGGTTAATTTTTTTAATAAGACGATTTTGTCATAACGTACATGAATTTCATACTATAAAAGATCAATTTATTTTCAAAAAATATCAATTTTCAACAAAAAAACTAAATAGTTTCAAAAAATCTATGAATAGGACCAGTATAGAATTCGAATCCGTTGTCTGTTTGGTCCCATCAGGTAAGGGTCAAGGTCAATTCAAGGCCAAACCTACCAAATTCATCGCCAACCAAATAAGTCAGGGTATATATAGGCTTTCGGGGTCTCTGCATTCAATCCGTTGTCCGTTTGATCTCATCAGGTCAGGGCCAAGGTCAATTCAAGATCAAATCAAAGCGACAACGAATTTGAATTCTGCGACCCCGGAATCCTATAAGTACCCTGACTTAATTAGTAAGCGATTAATATTGAAATTTTGACCTTGAACTAACCTTGACAACAGATTCGAATTCAGCGACTCCGAAAACCTATACGTACCCTGCCTTATTTGGTAAGCGGTGAATTTTGTAGGTAGGACCTTGAATCGACCTTGACACTGAGCTGGCGTGACCAAACGGGCAACGGATTTGAAATCAGCTTCCCCGAAAATATGAGAACCACCTAGTCTGGTCCGTGTTGCAAGGGTTTAGATTTTGTGGTCCTGTGTTATTGAAAAAAAATTATTTTTGGTATTGGCAATGTTTAGCTTATTCAAATCCAGAGTTTTGGTATAGAAAGTTAATTATTGACTCAAATAGTGGGTTTCTCACTGCGAGTGTGAAGGCACATCACTAATCCTTCGACCCAGCTAAGCCTCGATTTCGAGTTTGTGCTGGGTCTTCACAGTCGCAGTGAGAAAACCGTCTATTTGAAGTTATAAATAGACCACAAAAGTGGTGATTTTTTCCATTGCGCGTCGTTTTTGGTCTAATCGGATTAGTTGGAAATTTCGATCAGTCAGAATGTTTAAAAGTTCATTAGTGGAAGACATCTAATACCTTCCTGAATCTGGATGAAATTATTTATGGCTAAGACATTAATTAGAAGAAGGTCCCAGATGTGGAAATTTTTGTCTAATGTAACAATTTTTTTTAAAACCAAAACTATGATTTATTAAATTAATTTGATAGTCACTACAATAAATAACACAGGGCAAAAAAATAAAATCGAAAAGGTCCTTCAACCAAACCAATTGGAATATACGTTTTCGGATGCTCTTGTCACGAATCCGTCAAAAAGATGATATCTTTGGAATAAACGAAATTGACCTTCAAACGACCTTGATCCTAACGTGTAGGGGTCAGAGGATTCACGGATTCGTGATCAGCGCACTCGAAAACGTATTTTTTAAGGATCATTACCTTGACTTAGCAAACCATGAAAACCTACTAGGTTCAGAAATTCTAAAGAATGCTTTTGACCTTTATGTGAACTGCAGAGGTCACTCAAATCCCTGGGTAAAGATACATCCAAACGTCAAATTTTCCGCTCTTTCAGAAACAGAGGTCAAAAAGATGATATCTCTGGAATTGACAAAGTTGACCTTCAAATTACCTTGATCCTTAAGTGCAGGGGTCATAAGGTCACGTATCCGTGATCAGCGCACGTAAAAACGTTTATTCCAATTGGTTTAGTTGGCGGACTTTTTGATTTCATTTTGTGACCCTGTGTAATTTCCGACTTATACTTTCTTTTTGCAGCATTCGATGCGATTGGCAACGATCCTCTTGCTCACATTAGGCTTATGAATGTTAAACATTGGCAAACTGCTTGGATACAAGGTCGTGTTTTACCTTTAATGTGGACTGGATCAGGTTATCACGAAGTAGTAACAGACAGGATTCACGAGTTCGTTGTTGGGATAATCAAGTATGATGTCTTTCGTCCATTAGTGATTCCTAAAGGTCCTATTCAACCTGATCAGCTGGAAAACCCTGAACATTATATAAAAGTCATTGTACGGATAGATCCTGTAGAACACCTACGCTATAATATATGTCTTGGTACAGCCAACACGACTATACCCATATCCGCTGACCATGCTGTGAATAAAGAGTTTTTCAAACCAGTTAGTGCAATTGATAGAGAACGGATAGTTCGTGCCGAAATATATTAGGACGACCCATATTTAAATAAAAATGGAAACATTTGTTTTTTTTCTCAATTTTCCTTTCTTGAATTATTCCACATTTTACTATTTTTAGTGAGAAATATTACATTATGGGCGGTGCCAAAGCCACTTGTATACGTGTAAATTATTGAGTGTTTAAATAAACAATTTCTGAATTGAAAATTGTAAATACTATTATTATTGTTATTATTTTGTTACGTATTTTGTTTGGACGATTTTTCTATCTTCAGTCTATATTGCTCCACGTCGCGATTTAGGTGGTGTGCACCTCCACGTCGCACAGTTGGCGGTTTTGCGATTTTTTTTTTCAAAACCGTAGAACCTTAGATCAAAATCACGCAAAGCGTCATTTCCTAAACAATCAGGAAAGAAATTCTCATTTCCTGCTCGAAATTTCAAATGTGAATCTCCGCGTCATGCCACACCTTAACAGTTTTGCTCTACTTATCGAGGCATAAGCTATCCTCATGATCAATCCAAACCAACGAATTCTTCTATAATGGCATCATCTTTTTTGGTAAACTATTGATTTTTAAATTTATTTACATGTTTCTGATTACGTGAAATGTAGATGTGAATGAGACCCACTTGCAGGGGGATATGGGATTCGATCTGGTGTCCCAAAGTCTCCGTTAAGACATCAACTTTGGGACCTTCGCCTGTCCGCCTCTACTGCGGGGGGCAACCCGGGGTGTTCAAGCATTTGTTGACCTTGGTGCCATCAGCTCTTGACATGGCGATCACATCGTAGCTTGGGAGCATGATAACTCGCGCCCTCGATGTTCCAGGAGGCTTTGCCATTACCTCCTGGAAGGATCGCTCCTTAGTTCAAGTCCCACTGACTAGTGTCCGTCAGTTCCCCAGAGTAGCCGCACCTCGAAGTGCAGCCCCTCAGGTTCACCTATTCCAGTTATACAGTCTAATGAGATCCGTAAGCCCTCCCACCAGCTACAAGGTTGCGCGACCCCTAGGGAAGGATCCATTCTGCTTAGTCCGAAAAGATTTCTTTTACAAGCTATCAAGCTATCAAGCTGCTGAGGGTAATGCGAATTTCATTTTCCTCATATTGTTCTTAGGAATGTCAAACATTACCAAACTGCTGAAAGACGAGGTCGTGTTTTACCTTTACGACCAGGCTATTGCCATTTCGTAACAGATCAGATTGAAGAGTTCATCGTTGGAATAACCGAAGATAATAAGTTGTGTCCATTAGTGGTTCCTAAAGGAAATATTCCTATTCCCCAGGATCAGCGAGAAAACCCTGATAAATATGAAAAAGTTATGATCCGGATAGATGGCCGGATGGCCAGCGTCACTGTACGAATATCAACTGACCATCCTCTGAATGATAAGTTCTTTGGCCCAGTTAGTTTTGAACAAATGGAACGTGCCAGGATATATTAGGTTGACCGAAATGATTGAAAGTACTCAAATTATCATGGTTTAAATTATATTTTCATGATATCTTATTGTAGAAAATAAAAAATATGACGAAAAAAATTGGCAGAATACGTTTCTACATGTTATGATATTTCCATAATACCTTTCAGTAACACATCGTGCCCTATATCGCGAATGTGATGCTCTACAGCTTCACCTCTAAATAATTCCTTAAAAGGCTCTCACAAGGGGTCTTGTATCCCGCCTGTATGATATAGCACTTCAACCTTGCTATTTCTCATGTTGACGAAGTCTGTACTTTTACCTCCCTTCATAATAATCGACGTCAATTTATGGTACAGTTTTTTGCTTCCTTCAAAATCGATTTTCATTTTCTTCTCTTCTTCTGTTTTGATTTTATCTTCACTTTTCTTGTCTAGTAGTTTCAATTTCCTCCTTTTGCCACTGTAATCGTTTTCAAGTCTATTTCTCTTCGCATCGCTAAGGTTTTTGTTGCTCAACTTTCCTAGATACGCTTGTTTCTTTTCGTGAACGGCTGCGCGGATTTCATCATTTTACCACGCATCACCAGACATTCTTGCTACAACTGCAGTGCCACATACTTCGGTCGCACTTTTAATAATGATATCACAGAGCATAGTCCATGCGACCTCTATATCTTTTTAACTTATAAGCGCCTCCCAAGTTGTCCTATCTATGTGTTTGTTTATCTTATTTTGAAAATCTATTACGAGTACTTCCGGTTTCTGTAAGTTCTCAATTTTGATTCTAGACGATAATGAACAGTATTGCCCCTTCGCCATAATTCGCGAGTATACACACTGGAGAGCTTGATAGAGATCCAACATTCATCCTGGAGAGCCCTTCTACAAGATTCCAGCATTCATCCTGGAGAGCACGTTTATAGGGATTTAACATTCATGCTGAAGATCCCGGTCATGGGGATCCAAACATTCATCCTGGAGAACCCTATAGGGATCCAACATTCATGCTGAAGAGCTCGTTCATACGGATTCACCTTTTTTACAAACGCTAGTTCCAGTGCCGACGGTTGAGACCAACGAATCAAAATAATAATTTTATTTACATTAAACAACGTGAGACGAACAGAACTTGACTCACGCACATGGATATACACATATACAAAAACCTCAACAATTAAACATGTGTTTGTCACAGTCATCTGCCGTTTACGCGGGATGGCCACAGAAGGTGATTTTAGCCACTATCATTGTTCACGCCCAGAAAACTCCGGACGATGCGACACATGTTCAGCAATACTGCCTTCTGAATTAGATGTAGCGAATTTCGAGCTCTCGGCTCTTCCAAGATTTTCGTATGAGCGGATGAATAGTGACCTGGTTCACCCTCCAGACGATCAGGATGTCATATTTCAGTTTTGAATATTTTTGGACCTTCTCAGTATATTGGAGCCTAATGTTATTGCTAATAGAAACGCTTATGTCTTTTTTTCTCACGTGTTGAGAAAGTTTCTCTAACTAGAGGACACCTGGATGATTGCGTCTGACTATGTGGTCAGTCAAAATAGTCCTGACCTAGTGAAGGAGATCGTCTTCGTTCTCTAGTGCATGGGCTATATTTGTGGTAAGGCTCAAATCTCTCTAGTACACCAGTCTTCAGGGCAATTTGTTGGTGAATGTTTTCAGCAACATCATTATGTCTACGCGTGTATTATTGCGAGACAAGCATCGTACAGCCACCAATGATGAGTTCGAATCGTTTGATGGTGTTGTTTGTGCAGCTGTTTACCTCGCAACTAAGCAGCTAGCTGTTCAGCGTTGAGAAGTCCGTTGTTCTAGAAATCAACAGCTGTAAGTTTTAAGAGGTAACCCAGTCAGTTGATTTAGGACACCCATACCCTTGAGCGTTAGGTCCAGCGGCTGTCGAGGAGAAGCAGTTCCGTTTATGATCCTATAGGGAGGTATCCGACGTTACATGTCATTTCGTTTCGAACGTTTCGCCAATACTTATCGAAAATAAGATCAAATCAATTACCAGGTGATATCTAGACGCCATGGATGTAAGTGTATCACATGGGCAATGACCCTTCTTTAACACAGAATTAGTCCACCAGATTTCTCCACTCCTCAGATGGTGGCGGGCCCTGAAAGTCAATGATTCTAAATGATTCTAAATTATTCTCGATCTCTATTACTACCAAGTCTCTATATGAAAACTTCGATAATCCAATAAAGCTTAAGATAACAAAAGATCCTCTGTTTTCGGATGTCACTTTGGTTTTTGATAGGATCTTTATGTTGATACTTTTCAACCCAAATTGAGGCTTGCTGTAGAGCATCTTGAGACTCTCGATCACCCCTGGCTCTGCATTTATTATGAGTAGGGTAGCTTAGTAGCAATAAGATACACCTGAATAGCATGAAAGAAGGTTAAGACAATCTTCATTTCAAAGCCGGGTAATACCTTCTGTGAGGCAAACTCCTATAGACCGATCAGCCTAACCTTCTGCATGCTGAAAAAACTTGAAAAGTAATAAACCTTTGTATGAAAGAGGAAATCCCAACGGAAAAACCTCCGTATAAGAATCAGTTTTCCTCGCAGAAATGTGAAGTAGCAATTTCAGCGTTTCTGAACATAAAGGGAAAATTTAGTGATATTCTAATTGTATCCTAATTGGATCTGGTTCTGCTATAACACGCGAAGTAAGCGACACCGTAAGTAGGTAAATGTACTATATTTTAGAACCTAGTGGGCGCTTGTCATTGATGACCTGATTCGTATTTTGAACTAATCCGGGTCTTACACTAAAGCCTATGTAGATGATCTGGATATCGTGGTAACAGGGAACCATGTGGGTACCTGAGTTGCACTCATACAGTTAGCAGGAAGAAGGAATCTACTTGACCTTAGAAATCTTAAGTTTGATGGTAGGGAAGTAGTATTGTTTAGATCAGCTAAGTACTTAGGAGTAATATTCAACCCTATATCAACCTGGAAACTCCACGTTAACGCAATGGTGAAGAAATCTGAGGTGGCTTTTTGGACCTGTAGGTGCTCAATAGTGAAAACCTCAAGCTTAATACCCTGAATCACTTACTAATTATATTCAATGATAATAATCATACACATAATATCATATGCACAAACGATATGGTTGCCAAGGTTAAACTAATTAGTACTATAAAACAACAGGAAAGCCATCAAAGTGTTTTCTGCTTCGCGATTACAGGTGCTATAAAAACTACACCGACAGCTTCTCTTAAGTACATTCTAGACATCCTGTTGTTGCACCTTTTCGTAAGGAAGATTGCGGCAGCGAAAGTTTATAGACTTAAAGTAGAGGAGAACCATAGTGATGTTAGGGAGGCAGATATAGATGATATCAGTTAGGGCATGCTATGCGATGATAACATTCTGGCTATCTAAACTGATGTTATGTTAATGAAATTAGCGTTCATGACACCCGTCAAGGTCATCTTCCCTAGAAGGGAAGAATGAGATAACAAAGGGAGAAAGGAAGAATCATTTAAACTAGGAGGTCTCTTTAGTACAAAGACGGGTAGAAAGACTTATTGGGAATAGGGGCTGAAATCTATGGGATGAACCCCAGAGTTGAGATAACAACAGCACCGGGCACATTCCCTACAGTTTTTTGCGCCAAAATAATAGCTATTAAAGCTTGCCTACAGGAAATTTAAATGTTGGCTTATGAAGGCCAGCAGAATTACATTAATTCTTACAGTCAAGCAGCACTCAAGGCTCTTACATCTAGAAAGTTTACTTTCAGACTAGTCTGGAGTTGGTTTTAAGATCTTCTGAAGGTTGCCAGTAAACACTGGATCAGTCTTATCTGGGTTCCGGGCCATTAGGTTATTGCAGGTAATGAGGAAATAGATATACTGGCTAGGAGAGGAGTTTCATAGCTCTTGATTGACCCTGAAGCCTACTTCGGTAGCTGATACTCACCAGCAAAAGGGGCTTATAGTAAATGGCTCTCGCAAGAGCGTTCGAGATATTGGAACGCATCCAAACAAATAGTGCACTCTAAGCTTTCAATATCTGGTACATGTACTGGACACTGATGACTGAGAAAACACAATCTCTATTTTCTTTTTTATTTTCGTCTTCGTGCTATACCTTGATCTGCTTGATGATTTTATGTGCAAATAAAATTTACCAGTGTCTCACTGAATTGTACATAATGATGTCATGTGTTTGAAGTATCTTTGCGATCTCAGTGTGACAAGGAACAGAGCTATGAAAGGCAAATAAGTTAAGTGGACAAATGAAACAGCCACTAGTATAATATACACCGTAATCAAGAGAAGAATATTCATTAAACTCTTATCAAAATTCTTGATAAGTAGGCTTCCATTATTCAAAAAAAAAGATGAAGACTTTGATTTATATTCTGAGTTTCACCCTGTTGAGTTTCAGTAATTCTGTTGGTAAATACAACTAGTGAAATTTTACTAATTAGGCTAGAGAAAATTGAGTCACTAAATATTAATTGATAAAAAATCACTAATTATTCGACGGCTCCATTCCATATGGCGCCACGTCGCGGTTTAGGCGTTGTACATCGCTATAACTTCTGTTCATTAGTTTGCTTGAAACAATATAAAATTATTTTTCCCTTACTTGAAAACTACTAATTTCTTAGTAAATCAAGATGAATTCATTACGAGCTAATATACTAGTTTAACATAATTTTTTTAAATAGACTTAGTAGTTACACGATAAATAATTTACGACTTATACTTTTTTTTGCAGCATTCGATTCGATTATGACCCAAGAACTTTCTCTTCCTCACATTAAAATTAGGAATGTTAAACATTACCAAACTGCTGGGAAACGAGGTCGTGTTTTACCTTTGAATACAACACGCTATCATTTTGTAGTAACAGATCAGATTCACGAGTTCGTCGTTGGAATAATCCAGTCTAATGTCTTTTGTCCATTAGTCGTTCCGAAAGGGAATCTTCCTATTCCCCCCGATCAGCTGGAAAATCCTAAAAAATATGAAAAAGTTATAGTAAGGATAGATAGGACGATTGACGAAGACCTTGCCAACGTGATTATACCAATAACGACTAATCATCCTCTGAATAAGAAGTTTTTCAAACCAGTTGATGACGAGCAGATAGTTCGTGCCAAAATATATTAGGATAACCCATTTGAATTTTATAATTTTGTATCTGTATTTGTGTCGTTCAATGTTCACGACATTGCGCAGAATGACGTTCAAAGGAAATGTTTGAAAGGACAAGAATTATCATAGTTCTTATTATATTTTGATGATATATTATAGAGGAAAATAAAATTTACAACTAACGAAATTGTCGCAAAATTTATTTATTTCGTTTTCGAAATCCACGTGCAACCTCGTATGTACTTACACAGAAAAGCCTATATTTTCAGTGTCAGATCGTCTTCCCTACCTTCACCCTCATGATCCGTAATTTAACTTCATCCCCCGCCAATTCCATTCTCTGCGTCTCCCTTTTCAACCATTCTTGAATTTTCTCCTACCTTTTTGTCAAGTCTTCCTCCATCCACAGTCCTCTGCCTCTCAAACTACCCTTGGCATTGAGCAGGTCCTTTTTTTTCTTCAACGTCTTCAGTTTTTTATCTTCGCCACAACCTTCCTGTGCTCGGCCATGACACCAACCACATTCATGAATTCGGTCTTCTCCTGACTCTCAGTACTTTGAGATTGCTCCTCCTCTGCGCTCTACTTTCTCATTCATTCTTCCAATCTTCTACAGTGAGCTTTTTCGGCTGGTTTCTCCAAGTTCTCTCTTCCTTTACCGTCTGGTATCCAATCTCTGTCATTTCTCTCTTTTCCTTTCCTTTCTGTGATTTCTTCATCTTCGAGCTAAGCTGCATCAACTTTGCCACCAGATTATGCATCGTTTTGTCAAAGCTTCTCCTGTCGATCTCCTCTTCCAGTTTCATATGCGCTCTTTCAATCTCCGACTCCATCCCGAGGACCGTGATAAACTTGTCCTGCTACACTTTCAACATATCCACTGCCTGCTTCCAAGCCCTGTTTCCTTCGTCTACTTCTTCTCATGGCCCATCTTGCTTTGTTCGTGTGCCAGCACTTCTCCTGTTTCATTTATTTTTCTCCATCAAACTCGCCTCCAGTCCAGCAGATCTTTCAAGTTCGTTTGCCTCTTTCAACAATACTACTTGAGTCAGACACCTTTCCCCAACTTTCCACGCTTTCCACTATGTGTCACTAGAACTGCGTTCTGCGTTCATATTCACGACTATTGAACCCAGCCATCTTTCTTCACGCTTTCAAAACTTCTTCTCACCTTTCCTCTCACTTTTTCCATCGAAAAACTTAAAATAATCGCCCTGGTACCTCGCACACGTCTACCTTGCATCCACTTTGAACTAGATGTCCGCAATTTCATCTAATTTCAAATCACAAAATTTGATTGGAAATTAATTATTTAAGGGGAAAATCGAAAATGTCCCGATATTATTCAGTGTTCCTTTAGCGAAAACATACCGCTCCCCGCCAAGGATGCGGGCCAAGAGGAATTCAGTTCCTCAGGCCTTTTTTGCAGGTTCGAAGGATAGACGAAAATGCACCGCCCAACCATGATTAAAAATGAATAAATACAGATTGGACAGGCATGATAAAAACTAATTACAAATAGTGGTCAAGCGTCTCGGCGGGACCTTCTAAGTAGGTTAATAGTAATTAAATCTGATTTTAAATCCGCCACGGCACTGGCCAAAACAAAAGACTAACATACTTAGAATATCATTCTCCCATTTTTCAAACAATTAAAATTATGCTTTCACTATAAATAAATTGACGAAATCAGAGCCCTGTTAAAGGAATTCTACCGATGTTTCAGCAATGTCGAACCATCTATACTGATTCCAATTTTGGAAACAAAAATTTTACTAAAAAGAATTGTTCGATTGCGGAAGAACTTTCTTTAGCCTCTCTAAATTGTGCATAATGATGTCATATATTTGAAGTATTTTTTACGATTTCAGTTTGGAAATAACAGACTTACGAAAGACAAATAATTTAGAAGGACAAACGACTCGTATCGGATACACTGAAACAATGCGAAGAATATTTATTAGTTAAACTCTTACCTAATTCTTGATAAGTTGGGTTCCTCTATTTCAAGAAAAAGGAGACTGCAACTTTTATTCTGTTCTTCGCCGTAGTGATTTTCAGTGACTCTTTCGGTAAATACAATCAATTCTATAATTTTTTTATGTTTTATTAATTGCAGTAATATATACTGAGTAATGTAAACTGAAATACTAAGGTTTAAGTATTAAAAGATTACTAATTATTCGACACCTACATTCCATATGGCGCCAAGTCATTTCTTGGGATTGTCAAAGTTTAGCTACTTGAAATTAATAGATATTGTATAAAATGTGAGAAAAATGAATTTTCCATTACTATTAAGGAAGAAAAAGATGCTTTTTGGTAATTTTTTAAACAATTTTTATAAAGAAATTCACAGTGTGGCGACTTTTCAATGAATAGGCTTAATTTTTGTTTACGGAATCAACTAGGTATGTCTTTCCGATTACTCTCGACTATGATACTTTGCAAATTGACAATAATTATTGATTATTTTTTATTTAACATGAAACGTAACATTTTTTTTTTTTTAATCTTTTCAGGAGTACCATTTTTTGAAAGATTATTAGATTTATCAAAACATAGCACAGCAAATTTTTCACAATTTAGATTAATTCGTAATTGATTTTTTGCTGGGCTTTCACACTCGCAGTGAGCCAACCGTCTATTTGGTTGCGTTTCCTCAAAAGAGAGGAAAACGAATTATTAAGAAATTTCCATCTGAAAATATACTAAATGTTATTTAAGTTCGTGACGTTACTTCCATTGACAAAAAATTAATTTTTTAAAATAATTTTTCAATAACCCAATAAATAGTATATTTCGATACAAGAGGCCAAATAGGCGGTTGGCTCATTGCAAGTGTGAAGGCACAGCACTAATTGTTCGACTGGGCTACGCCTCGCTAGAGGAATCAGACATCTAATTCCTTCCTGAACCTAGATGAAGAAGGTTCCCGAAGTGAAAATTTCTGTTAAATGCAACCATTTTTTAAAAACTGAAACTATGATTTGTTAAATTGATTTGATAGTTACTACAATAAATAATTTCTGACTTATCCTTACTTTTTGCAGCATTCGATGCGTTTGGCAACGAACCACATCCTCTTGCTCACATCAGGCTTATGAATGTTAAACATTGGCAAACTGCTTGGATAGAAGGTCGTGTTTTACCTTTCATGCGGACTCAATCAGGTTATTACGACGTAGTAACAGATAGGATTCACGAGTTCGTCGTTGGAGTAATCGAGTATGATGTTTTTCGTCCACTAGTGATTCCTAAAGGTCCTATTCAACCTGATCAGCTGGAAAACCCTGAGCATTATATAAAAGTTATCGTACGGATAGATCCTGTAGAACGTCTACGGTATAATATATGTCTTGGTACAGCCAACACGACTATACCCATATCCGCTGACCATGCTGTGAATAAAGAGTTTTTCAAACCAGTGAGTGCAATTGATAGAGAACGGATAGTTCGTGCCGGACTATATTAAGACAACCCATATTTAAATAAGAAAGCGAAACATTTTTGTATTTTCGTGACTTTCCTTTCTTGAATTATTTAACATTTTACTATTTTTAGTGAGAAATATCACATTAAAAGCTGTACCAAAGCCATATTTATACGTTTACATTACTGAGTTTTTAAATAAAAAAATTCGGAACTAAAAATTGTGAATATTTCATAGGTTATTTTATTTATTTTCATTTGACCTTGAAATTATATGTGGAAATTGGTCTTTTGTCCTAAAAGTATTTATATAAATTATTATTATCTATAGATTATTATTATCTCTGAAATGGATGGATCGTGGAACCTAAAAACTTAGATGGCGACCAGTCAAAGTTCCTGAAAAATCATGAAAGATTTTCCTATTTCTGCTAGAAATCGCAAATTTGAATCTCCTCCTTATGCCACACCCGAACAGTTTTGCTCTACTTATAGAGACACGTGTGAGAAGTGCCAGGGTAAAATTGGTGGTTTTAGAAGCGAAAAGCAAGACGGAAGTGGAACAGGAGTTAATAAAAAGGTTGAAGAGAGGTGACTTGATCTGATGAAAGTGAAGGTACAAAAAGGCAATAGAGGAAAAAAGTAGAAGTGAAAAATAGCACGTGTCGGAATATAGGTTATGTGGATTCACCGAACCGAAAGATCGAGATGGTAGAGACGCCTGGTGTGTGAGAGTGAAGAAGGATTCGAGACGGTATAGACACCTGGTGAAGAGAAGGTAGAAGGTTCTACGCTAGACTCGAGTGGTGAAGGTGAGGCGGCCGGAGCGAAGAGAAAGGTGGGTGCTGGGGTCAGTTTTAGAAGCGAATTGTGACAGTTAGGTTGAAAGCAAAAGTAAATAAAGCTGAGCGAAAACGGTAGGAGCGTGAAAGACATGTCTGGTGGAGGGATCGCAAGAGAGAAGATGCGTGAGGACCTGGGCAACTTCAAAAGAGAGATGAAATTTAAGTGGAAGATGGAAAGTGCAGAGCAGCTGCCGAGAGAAGGAAAGAAAGGGAAGAGTTCAAGGCCATGCTAAGGAAGAGGAAGAAAGAAATTTCGAGATTAGGCTTGGGTCGAGGCACAGAAGCGGAGAGGGATCAGGCGCAGAAAAGGCAGAAGAAAAAGGAGGAGAGAAAGATGAAGGGCTGCGACGTAGGATGCCAGACGGGCGAGGAGGAAAAAACCAAGAAAACTAAGCGAAATTAGTAGAAAGCGGAGAGAGAAGAAAGAGCGTGGAGAGGAAGAAATTCAAGAGTGCTGGGAGTAAAGACGGAGGAGAATGACGCCACGAGCGTCACTAGTATATTGGAAGCATGGACACAGAAGATCCCCAAGATTGAGAAATCTTAGAGGATAGATGGTGGGAAGGACGCTGAGGTTGAAAACAGCGGAGAACAGAGCCGGAACATTTAGATGAAATTGTACAGTACTGGCTGAGGAAGGAGAGGGCGAGGCTTGAGCGCACTGGTTTGAAAGTCCCAACCAAGAAACTTATGATCAAAATGGGAGACACAATTTGACACATGTCTACCCACTCGTTTCAGGCTTGTCTGGACATCCCTACCCAGTAAAAATAGACCCCCCCCCCAGGACTATTCCTTCAAGCGGATTCAATGAAATTGAGACATAACTCACCAAAGTATAGACGGGGTTCAGGCTATATCGGATAAGCCTTCCCAGGAGATCAGTCCCAGCAGTGAAAAACGATATTCAGCAGCCTGGAAAAAGTGAGCAGGTATTTCCATAGGGGGGCAAATTGAGACATCACTGCCCACAGTGAGGATAAGTATTATCAGCCTGACAAAAGTGGGCAAGCCTTCCACAGGGTGGAAGATTGAGACATAACTTCCCACAGTGAAAAACGATATGTAGCAGCCTGGCAAAAGTGATGCCTCGATTCGCCACCCTGCGGGAAGTCCTGCCCACTTTTGCCAGTCTGCTGAATCTAGTCCTTGTTCTGTGGTGAGTGATGTCTTAAAGTTGCAATCTTGTAGGAAGAATTGTCTGCTTACCCACTTTTGCCAGACTCCTAATATCGTTTTTCGCTGTGCTGATCATGTCTCAATTTGACATCCGGTATGAAGACTTGTCCACCTTAGCCAGGCTGCTAAATATCGTTTTTCAGTATGGAGAGTGATATTCTGGGGTGGCTTGTCCGATATAGCCAAACCCTATCTACCTGTGAGAAGACCTGTCCACATTTTCCAGAATACTAATTATAGTTTTTCACTGTGAAGAGTGATGTCCTAGAGAACCCGCTGCAAGGACTTGTCCTGTGGGGTCTTTGTTTGATGGGTACTTGGGTAGGGATGTCCAGACAAGCCTCAAACAAGTGGGTTATCCTGTCGCAGACGATGATTTTTTGTAGTGGTGATGTCATGTGGGAGGGGGGAGAAGGAATTGACATGGGGAGCATTGTCATGGGGAGGCTTGCCTGGTCCAGGCTTGTCCAGGGCCCAAAAATAGCTTGTTAACGAATCC